>JANHGB010052016.1:0-14415 GCA_026283785.1 Coracopsis vasa | reverse complement strand
AAGTCAGACTTCAGAAGGATCAGTAGAGATTTGTAAGAATGATTCAGGGATTGGAAAACACACCTTAGAGCAAGATACCTCAGCAACTCTTTCTAGTTCATTTAACCCAGAGGTGACTAAGAGCTGTTAGCTCGTGTTCAGTGTATATGTTCATGAGGAGGATATTTCTAATCTTAAAGGTGCCCTAACACTGAAAAGAAACTGTGTTGTAAGACTGGTGTCTGGGTATTGGAGCAGTTGTGAGTAGAAATAGGGAATACAATTCACTTTTAGAGAACCTTACTGAAGATTGACTTGCCTTTCGCACCAGACTGTGTCTCTGAATTCACATTTCTGATTGGAAGTGGGGGGAAAGAAAAAAAGAAAAGGAATTATTTGCTTCCCAATACCTTTTGTTAAGTGAGGAAAAGCAAAAATGTGACTTATGATGAACTCTAAAACATATGTCATAAGATACATATACCACAGCATGTATTCGCATGAAAAAAATTAAGAGGAGCTATGTTCTCAAAATAGTTTGTATTCGGTCCTATGCATGTGTTATTCATTGTGCACACATACTTACTGTGAAAGTTGAAGGAAATAAACAAGTATGAAGTCATTAAAAGAAAAATCAGTTCAGGTGGTCACGCTTCAGCCCAGTTTGTGTGCCCATGTCTGGTTTCGGGTGGTTTGTTACTGTTATTTAAGGCTATGTGCAAAGTTACAAGCAAAACTGATTGAACTGATAGATTGAACTTTGTCTCTGGAACATGTCTTGTGTTGGGGCATTCTTTATATTTAAAAATATCTGTTGAATACTTCTTTGTACTGGACGATACAAGATAGCAGTTCCCCTCTTTAATGTGAAATATGTGGAAAAAGAACCAGTTGTCCTCATTCCCTTACAACTTTACCGTGTACTTTTGGTGTAGGTGTTTTCAGCATAATGTAGCTAGTCCTGCTGGTGTAACAGTTACTGTCTCCCATGCTTTAATCATACAGGAATTATTCTGGTCTACATTGTTATCTAGTCTAAACAGCCTGCATGTTAGCAGCCACTGAAATGAAGCATGGTTTTAGACTCCACATGATGCTTAGCAGTTTATTATTAGCTCCATATTTTGTGCGCTTTCATAGCATGTAGTCACTGCGCTTTTGTAATAAAAAGCAACAGCTGTGGAAAAAATGGTGCAGTTGGGCTGTACCTATTCCTTTATGGCCTTTCTGTCCCTATCCTAATCTGCTAGGCCCTGCTGGAGAACACAGAGAGCCTGAGCAGTAGTGCAATAATACCTCTGTGCTGCTTAACCACTTTGGGAGCAAGGAGGTAGTCTGATCAGTCGGGTTGTTGGCAGTCAGGAGTGAGTATTGGACAGACAGTGACCTTGCTCAGGGGTGAGAGCATCTCTTGGTGCTGACTTTGCCCCAGTGTATGGCCAGGGAACTTGTTGTTCCACTGAGACCTCCAGAAAGGACATTAGAAAAGTATTGTCAGTGTGAGTGATCTTGACTTAAATCTTCCAGCCTGAACAAATACGCAGCTCTGGATCTACCCTGTACCCTCTAGGCTGGCAAGAAGGTACCAACTGAAGGTGTAGAGAAGTGTACTTTGAAGATTGTTTTGGTGTCAATTGGTGTGGGGGCAGGCAAAAATGTAGGAGCACTGAGGCTACAGAATATATAAATTGGGATTTTGTGCATCCAGTTTTACTGGAAGTGGAGACAGAACTTCACTTTTTGAAATAAATGAAAAATACTGGAAGTTGAGTGGCCCCCATAAGTGTTGGTTCTGGGAGATGAACACATGTAAGACCTGCCTTTTGGGATTCAGTTTGGCAGGAATGAAAGCTGGCAGAGCTAAGATGACAGCGTGCTTTAAGATCCTGTCCTTGCCCTTCCAGATCTCTGGGTAGTATGTTCCCCCAGGCTGGGTGACTGTATACAGCAACACTCCTTTAAGTACTTCCGCTGGTTTTGAGTGTTGGCTCATGCTCTTCTTTAGTTGCCTGTAGTCAGATTTATAACGTATCTGCTGAGGCTTATCTTGCTTACGTGATTTTTTTGAATCATGCTTAAACTTAGAAGATATTTGGTTTGTATCTTTGTCTCTCTAAAGGCATTCTGCTATAATCCACTGCTCTTACTATGAGCTTCTCAGTTTCACAGAAACTTGTAGAAGCCTTTTGACCAGCAATAAAGGTCTGCTTGCCATAAAGACCACCGCCTGCTTTCTAACCGCCTCCTATTTGTCAAGGTGCCTCTTCTCCCTTATTTCAAGTTCAACAACTGAACTTTGTTAGCAACAGTAAACAGGTAAGTAGCTCAATGTCTATTCAATGAGTGGCCTGCCAAGTTACCAATGCAAGCATATTTTTGTAAAGAAATATGCAGCTCAGCTTGCGGTGGCATTGAGAAGCTGAGCTGCAAAAACATCAACACCACCAGGACACAATATTTTTCTCCTGATTACAACACGCTCATTTACTTTGGAATTCTTAATGCTAGCTGAGGACTACAGGGCAGTGACAGTAGAAGAGTTGTCCAGATGCCAAGGAAAAGAGAGAACTGTATATGTACTTCTGCCCTGAAATAGTGGAGGGCAGGGAGAAAGACTGGGTAATGATTCAAAAGAATACATTTCCATGAACTTTTCAAGGGAGTCTGCAGATTGCTCCCACAACAAATACGTGCAGTACTTTGA
This sequence comes from Coracopsis vasa, assembly GCA_026283785.1. Classification (NCBI taxonomy): domain Eukaryota; kingdom Metazoa; phylum Chordata; class Aves; order Psittaciformes; family Psittacidae; genus Coracopsis; species Coracopsis vasa. The sequence continues at coordinate 11,732 of JANHGB010052016.1, read as the reverse complement.
AAAGATGTCTAAAATCCAGCTGATTGCTGAATTCTCGGGTCTGTTTGTTCACTTTGCAGAGGTCTGCAGAGTCAGAGCAGCTTTTCTTTTAAAATTGACATAAATTATTACCTTTCAAATTAGCTAAGAAAGCCATGACATAATGAGGTACTTGTGGTGGGAGCAATCCCTGTAGTATGTATTCCTAGGGCTTGGGAGAGAGCGGGCTCTAACATCTGACTGGGTTGGCCAAGCAGCAATACAAAGAACAAACAAATAGCTGTAATAGAGACTTTGTTTTGGTTTGTGTGGAAAACTCAAATCACTGTGTCTTTCTCTAGCATATGTAGACAGGTTTTTTACCTCTTCGTAGATGATTATTTCTGTGTGGAGGCAACCTATCCAGCACCCAGCATTTATTCACTTTTAGATTCACTAGCAGTTCACAGCACTGACTTTGCAAAAGCAACCTCATTTTACCTAATGGTTTTAACTTCTGCTACAAGCTTCTGTGGGAGCAGGGATGCCTTTTTCTTATGCATTTGTACAATACCAAACATCATGGGTCCATGTCCAAGCTGTTAGGTATTATGATATTATAAATAATCTTTGAAAGGTTTTATTATTTTATATCCCTGGTATCATCATGGGGGTGATATCATTTTGTGGCTGGAGAACCAAGACATAGATGCTCTACAGTGAAAATTACCGAGTATCCCCTAATGGTGGGTGTGCTTACGGAAGCCACCTAAGAGCTGGTATTTTGTATCAGGACTTTGTGTTCAAAGCCCAGTTCCAGTTGTCTTGAACTGCAGCTGTTGTGAGTGCACACCCTGCTATGAATGGAGTCCCAACTGAGGCTGCATAGCTTAGGCATTGTCGAAAATGAGACCTATACATGAAGTGGCCACCTGTGAAAAGTTTTCATTTGCTTATATGCTACTGCAGTGGAGTTCTTTGGCAGAACTCAGGGAGAGGATTCGTTTTTCTGGGATGATGTTCAGTTCCTGCAAGTGTTGCCTTTATCTTCTTGTAATCATCTGCTTCAGTTGCTACTTAGCATCCAATTACTGTAACAAATCAAAGAGCCCTATTTCTGCAACATCTTCTTTCACTGCATACCCACTGTCAGGTGCAGATCAGTGAGCTCCAAAGATGAAAGTCCACGCAGTGACTACAGAAAGAAGTACACAGGGAGCAAATGGTATTTGCTCAAGTAGTTAAAAGCTGTAGTACAAAGTGTGAGAACTTTTCAGGGCTATTTCTCGGAGGCTGATGGCACATGATAGAACATGGTTCATTATCAAAAATGTGCTTCCTCCACACGAAGGTCCTTCAGCTTCATTCCTTTATATATCACACCTTGACTGAAGGTGATTGAAGCTCCCCTGTCACCAGGACTGGTAGTTGAGAACCAGTGACTATTCAGAATAAAATAGTGAGAAGCCCTAAAAAAATAACAATTACGTTTAATTTTGAAGGCTGCTTCTAAACTAGATTTTGTCTGTGTGGTATTTTCTTGCTGTAAGGATTACTTTGAGAAGTTATGCAGAGAGCAGCCAGTACTTCACACACTGCACAACTGCTCCCTGTAGCTACAGTTCTTACTCTGTCATGCTCCTTGCCAGTTGATAAAGCCACTGTGGAGTTCTGCCATTGCCTTTCATGCAGCTGTGGTTTGGATCTCCCTTTCTAATTGATGACTAACTTCCATTGTAATGAAATCAGATGATGCTGTAAAATCCATGAGGCCCTGTGGCCTATCCTTGCCAACATTATCCTCGCATAAATAGGAATGGGTCCTAGGCAGTGGAGCCCTTTTCTCAATTTTGCTATTTTGTGAACTTGGGCAAGCCAGTTCAGTACTTCATGTGCTTTTATCTTGTCAACTTTTATCTGTGTAATCTATTGAGATGATCCAGAATTCAGACCCTGAATTGCCATTTGACATGCACAATGCCTACTGTAAAGGGATCCTGATTACCCTGCACTAACATTCAGCTGATAGATTTAGCTAAAATACAAAGTGAACAACTGACAGAAGAAGCTGAACTCAACAGAATAATCACTGAGCAAGCACTGGGGCACACAGCACGGTGCACAAATCATGTACCAGTTTATATGAAATGTGTTCAATTGCCTTCCCAGTGTCTCTGATAAATCTTTTTACAACACCCCAGCTGTCCTTGTATACTACTGCATACGTGTTCTTGATGTTCTGAAAGTGGCCTTTCAACAAGGAGCCATTCTTTTCCTGCGTTCTTAATGCATGATATGATAGTCTTATCTCCTAGTACAAAATATCTTCTTTGCCCAGTGAATGATGTAGTTTGAGCCTATCAAATCAAAGTCAAGTTTCATCATAAGCAGTGTCACATGTGACACAACAGGATTTTGAAAGCACTGTCTGGGATTTCAGAGCTCTCAGTTCAGTTTCCAGCTTTCTCATAGATTCATATGACCATCTCTGCTCAGGTGGTGGCTGCACCTGATCAGGAATGATCAGCCTAGCTGAGAACAGTCAGCCTGGCCTGGGCCTTGAGTGAGAGAGTGGGATGGGGTTCTCCAGCTAACAGGACTGATGGTCCCTGCCAGCTGTTTTGCGGCACAGCTCAGCATCTGGCTCTTTCCCTGCACACACTGCAGTTTTGCCACTGGTTTGAGCAAGCATTCACATTTGGGTCCAGTTGCTACTGATTTCATGAACATAACCTATGCCAGGACAGTGATTCAGTGACAGGAATCTGGAAGGAAGCTGTTCCCCAGGGGGTTTATTCTTCTTGGAGATCAGCATTTTTTGGCACTCAGCGGCAGCATCCCTTCTTGGGATACCTCTGTGTGTGTGAGCATACATGCATCTACTGCCTTTGGGTATGCTTTTTCAGCAGCTAAACAAATGGGGATGTAAAGGAATCAAGAGGCTCGATTGCTCTTTGTTGCTGTCTTTTGGAAAACTGTTTCCCATTAAAATCTGTGTGAGCTTTTTCTGTCACTTCACAGGCTTTTTGAATGAAGTATTTTCCAATGTCAGGATCTAAGCTGCAGGATCAGGCTGTTACCTTGAAAATCTGTGCATTAACTGCCTTGTATCTTATCTATATAGCTGTTGAACTAATCAGTAAACACTCTACTAGTTACATTTATCCTCCCAAGCTGAGGGATCACGCACCACTGGCATTGAAAGGCTGAATGATTTGCCCCGGTTCATGCTTTTGAATAAAATTGACAGCTATGAGATGGAAATGTTCAGCTCTTTTTTTAATTTGCTGCAGGAAAGATTTATCAGACAGAGGTGAAGTCTTTGACCCAGTTTTGTCCTGCTGGGGTCTCTCTGAACGCCTTTACAGGCTACATAGGGAAAGGAGGAGTCCCAAGAGCTGATATTTTCAGGTATCTCTTACTCTCTCACTTACAGCCATGATACCCCAGCAAGCCAGTGGCATTTTAGGATACCTCACCAGCTCCACATTGCATCCTGAGCAGAGCTTTTGCAGGGCTGGTGAGAGGCTGTTGCAGAACAGGACTCAGGGCAATATTCCCACCCAGCCAGGAGCAGGGCACCTCGAGGTGTCACATTCCCTCGCAAGGAGCCTATGGGATGCTGCTGGACCTGGACCCTGTACCAGTTCCAGGGGCAGCTCTGGGCTCCCTTGCTGGCCAGGGGGCTGGCGGGGCCGAGTTCGGACCGGCCGAGGGCTGTGCTCCACGCAGGGTGCCGGCGGGCCGCGGGCCTGGGGGCAGGGCGGCTGTCTATTTTTAGTGAGGGTTTTATAGAGTGGATCCCTGCGGTCTGGCTCCACACTGAAATATTGTCCTAGTCTCAATGACATAAACACAGGGCCAGCCTGTGATCCTGGCGCCAGCTTCAGCTTAGGGAATGTGAATGAAAGTACCAGTGGGGTCCAGGCAAGAAGGAGAAGAAAAAAATCCCGACTGTAATTACAAATAAATCCCAAACCCTTTCGCTCTCATGGCTCACTTAGTACAGCAAATAGCCTCTGATTCTCTACAAATAAGTCCCAGCTTAGTTACTGACAGATCTACCGAGAGGCAGTTAGTGGAATAATGACTAAGGGAAGCTTAGGGTAATTTACAAACAGTTCCCAGTGTTGGAGGGCCATTCCCCCACCTCACCCCCTGCCCTGCTCCCTTCAGGTCCTGCAGCAGTAAGCCACTGGGCAAGACCAAAGCCTGGGCACAAGGGCTCTCTTAGGCTGGGGGGAGAAGGCTGCTTGTTTATTTATTTACTTATTTAAGAGATCTAACACAGAATGATGACAGACAGGCTCCAATATCTGGAGCTGAATTGTACCCCTAGAGTTAGTGATTTAGTTTAGGGTCTGCAGAGCAAGGTTATTCCTGCCCACTTTTTCAATGAGGAAAGTGTGGAGATCTGAAGTGGAAGTGGCATAAAAAGCCATGAGACAATTAAATGTGGCAGTGTTTCTTTTGCTTCTTTTCCTGTTACAAAGAATGTCTCCTCTTTGAATCCCTAGTCCAAGCCTGTTTCAGTACCTGAGCTGAAGTGCTCAGTTTACTTACAACAGTTAACCCTCATGTTCACAGTAGGGAGAACTCTGGTGGAACTTCCACAGTGGTCAGGGCAATGCTCTTTTTTGTTCGGTTTTGATCTTTTTGTAAAGAAAACCAGAACTGTTCCAAAGAGACATCATCTGATGAAGATCATCATCTTCACACAATGAGAGAGTTAAAGTATGTGCTATTGTGTCTGGCATCTTCTTGAACTGCTGAGGTGTTTATTATGAGGACATGTACTTTAGAAGGGGATGTGGCTCTAGGAGGCAAACTTGAAAGGATATTCTGTTGAAGTGTCATTATTTCAATCCTACTTGAAAGAAAATGATCCCAAGACCAAGGTGTATGTGGGAATGTCAAGCTGATTGTTAGTCCCGAGATGGGTTGTTTCTTCTTACTGTGCCACCTTAGAATTTCCAAGTATCTGCATTAAAAGGAGGGTAATAGTCACTTGTTAATATTCTTTAATGAAAAAAACCAACAAAGTCCTTACTCAGGCTTATTAAGGAAGTTGGCTACACATAAGTGATGCTTTGCTGTCAGCAAAGTAGTAATTTGGGACCACTTCTTTCTTTGTGGTGGAGATGTGGTGGGGCTGCTTGTCATATTCCTGACATACCCCGTGTCAATGCTCTTATAGAGATGGTGGTGTTGTGGGATGCTGCTCTGTACCCAAGAATGGCTCTAAATGCTTTTAACTCTATCCTGTAATTGATGTGTTGTGTAAACTGCAAGAAAAGAAAGATATTAAAAAGGGGGGGGGGTGGTGTGGAGAACAACGTATTTAATGAGGATGAGTAAACACACCCAAGATGTAACTGTAGATATAAGAAAAATAAAAGCAGCTGGGGGGCTTCTGAGACATTGTTTGTCTTGAAAGTGATGAGAAGAGGCACCATCAAAAGACTTGTTTTACTACAGTCATGCTTCATTATGGGGATGGAGAGTGTGGGGAAGGGGAGGGGTGGGGGTTTCCTACGTGACCAGGTTGCCAGAAGAGAGAACCTAACTCGTTTGCATGGGCTAATTAATCCCTGAACCCAGTCAAAGCCTGAGTCAGAGGGAGAGAGCAAATGTCAGATCTGTGTCTGGGAAGCCTAGATTCATTATTTTACCTGCCTGGGTCCCTTTGCCTTCACAGGCAAAGACTTGCAACTCCCAAGCCAAAGAAACACATCCCAGAGATTCATACTGAGCATGAGTAGGTTTGGAATCAGTCTCCTTTGTGTCTGTTTCTGTACCTGAATTAATCCCATACTGCCATGTGTGTGTCTGTTTCATCATTTGTTAGAGAAAGGGGAAATAATTCCGTTTTCCACTAAAGATACAAGTTTCTTTGAAAAGTATCCTATTGAACATACAGCTTTTCACAGCCAGCCCAGTCACTGTGAGTTCATGTTTTGTGACTTTGTGTAGTGGCTGCAAGGATAATTCTATGCACTCAACTCCGGCTGATTATTGTGATCTACTTCTTTTTGAAGATATCAGATTCCCTAAAGGACTAAAGCATAAGAAGCAGGAAAGAAGTGATAAATACAGAATGCTGAGGAAAGAGGCACTGTTTCATCTTTCTCTACTTATTAAAACACCTTCTTCCTTGCAGATTTTCTAGCCAGAGCAAATTTTAAGGATGTCTAATAAAGCAGTGGTTCTGAATTTGTGGCACCTTCCTTTGCTGCATTTACTCTTGAGGCAGAACTATAATCAGGAGTTGTTTTATATATTGAGCTAAATTCTGCTCTTTTATTACCCTGTGGCCAAATTGGTTCTTGCTAGCACAAAGTGCAGCCAGTTTAGATTTAGACCAGGGTTTCTGAGTTAGATATATTTGTAATCCTGCTCCCTCTGGCTCTCTGATCAGCATAAAACTCTGCCTTTGGGATTCTGTGCTCCCACAAAACCCATGAGTCTCTCAGAACATTTTGCCCCAGCATCTCAGGCAACATTTACTGAGTGGAGGAGACTTGGGGGTTCAGGACTTAGTTGATAGAAGTACTTTTAAAATAAGTTTAATTTTCCCTCATTCATAACCAACAGAAAGTATGATGTAATCGGATTTATTTTTTCCTCTTCACCCCCACTGGAGCCAGGAAAATGAAGTAGTTGGGAGAAAAGGGGTTGTCATTTTCAGTCAAGCACCCATTCATCACGGAGCATTAGACAATTAGCAATAAAACATTTGAAGGGCTCCATTGGTGCTAAAAGGGCGAGGGGGTCTTTTTAAATATCAGAGGTGGGAAATGTTATGTATCAGGGTTATTCAGTAGCTGGCATCAATGAATCACTCGCATGCACACAGGGCTTGATTGGGGGGGTTGCTGTATTTCTCACTTCATTGAATCTCTGTCACTCAGTTGTTATTAGTGTTTCATACAAAGGGAATAATAAAAACTTGGTTTATCTCAATAGATGTTTATCTTAATAAGCAGGCTGGCAAAAAAAAAAGATAAATGCATTCCTACTTGTCATGTGTGTATATATGTAATATATGCTGCTACAGGCAGTTTGTTTGGATAAACAACATTGCCTGTGTGGAAATTCAGATCCCCGTCAGGAGCCATTGCTTGTAAATATAAGTGTCATTTTTTAACATAAAAAATGCCTTGGTTTCTGTTTCATCTTTGCCAATTCTTCCACTGGCCTCTCTCTTCATAATGAATTGGTCTGCAAACTGTGACACACTCAAGCAGCTCTGGTCTCTTCTCTTGACTGCTGAGATGTTAGTATTTGGCACGCAAAGGAGGATGGTGAGGTGGGGAAGAGGAGGGGGAGGATTGAGAAGAACTTTGGTTTTCCTCTGTTGCAAACCTTTTGCGTGAATAAATAAATAAATAAATAGAACCAATTCCTCCAAGTGGGGTTGCAGCCAAGAAAACTCTGTTCTGAGAGATTCAGATTTACGGCAGAAGACACTGCTGAGAGAAAAAGCGAGAAACAGAGACACTGGAGTTCCACCTCCCGTGATATATAGAGCCAAGGGGAGGTATAAATACCCGTCACTTCCCGGACAAACACCCAGGATCCTGTCTCTGGCTGGCTTGCAGCAAGGCGCCCTCATAAAAGCTAAGATAAACAGTTTATCAGCAGATGAATGCACAAGCTCTGTTCTAAAGACAAAAGTCTATACCTTAGGAAAAATGCAGGAGCAAGAGGAGAGTGGGCTGGGAATCAAGGAGGCACAGTATTTTAGGAGCAGGAATGACATGAACTGAGAAAAATAGAGCAATTCTTTAAGGACCTTGCAAGATTTTATTCTCTTTTTTAGGCAATGAATACATCTCTGCATATAGACTGTCTTTAATAACTAACTTGTTTTATTTGGGGGGTCTCCTTTTAGTTTTGTTTTTTTTCATTGCTGTAATGCATCAGTCATTTTAGGATTTACTCCACTATAAAACATTCATCCCAGAGCTTAGTTTCAAAATACATTATTTATACATCATTTATCATTGCAGATACATGTTCTTGGCCAAATGTATCCTTCCCCATCTCCATTCTGTTGGGATTTCAAGGTGGAACTTTGCTGTCTCAAGAAAATGTGTACCTTTTAAAGTATGTGATTCAGAACTGTTCTCTTTCAGAGCAGCTCATCACCTGCTGCCGTTGTGTGGTCCATTAACAGAATCCTTATTCTGTGGCCCTTTCCGTAAATCAGGAAAGAGACAGCGAAATGGATGGGATACCTTGAGAGGCAGCACCATGTTTCAAACATCCAGCAAAGATCTCCCTGAATCTTTCCAGACTAATGAATATAGCTTGAAAGCAGTAGAACAGTGATTGTGTACCTGTGGTGCATGGATTCCTGGGTAAGGTCATACATGACTTTTGATAGCCAGTAATGTGGATTGGGTAGATGGTCATATGGCATATATGAACTGTGTAAGATGTCTGAAAGCTGTGCATTTCCTTTAGAATTTTTCTAGGGATTCATAGTTTAGAAAATTAATCTGTAAGGAGTTCCTCACAGAATGTATAGGGGTGTGACCAAAGAAGAGGGTCTAGAAGCTCACTAGGATTTAAGACTAGAATTTAAGTGATTTAATTCAGTTGTCAGCAATGTCAGTCACAGGTCTCCTCTGTAATTTTAGTAAAACCCTGGATACCCCTCTGCATTGATACAGCTTTACTGGTAGCATCTCCTCAAACTCTCCAAGCTGCCTGTGAAAGAGGCAGGGATTGGAATTCCTGCACTACAAATTAGGAGAGCACAATGTGATGAAACTTACTGCCCAAAGCCATATGAGAAATTTGCATGAGAGCTGGACAGAGGACTCATCTGGTTGTGGGGTTGGTTTACCTTTCTTTAATGAATAAACACTATTTCGTGCCAATAGGTGTTTAAAATAGGAAGTGAAAGGCAATAACATAGTGATTTAAATAATCTTGAAGTGCAAGGGAAAATAGAATATTGTAAGGAAGCCTCCACTTCTAGGGAAAGCACAGCTTTTCCAAGCACACCTGGCATAGTTCTTCCTCATCCCAGTTTTGTAGTGGTTTATTCCTTTCTGTAAGATTCCCTCCATGTTTTAGAGTGGTGCGTGCGTTGAGCCTAAGACGACAGTCTGGATCATACACCAGACTGATTTGACACCATGGGCTGAATGCAGTGGGATGTCCCTGAGCACTGGGTTGGGTGAAGTAGGTCAGGCCATTTCTGTTAGTAGATTTAATGGGAAACAAATCTATTCTGAATTCTTTCAGTGCATCCTTGCTGTTGTGGGCTGAAATCAGATCCTTACAGAATGTGTTTTCAGAGTCAGCAGCAGAGCAGTGCAGGCTGCATACCTCTTCTCTCCTCATCAGAGATGTGACCCTGCAGAAGTGGTGTCTTACTTTTGCCCACATTGGCTTCCTGTGTGCCTTGAAGGTTATATTTGCTTTGTCTGCTGAAAAAAGCACATTTTTACTCCTGACAGCACTCCAGAACCAATAAAGCTGAGGCAAAGGGAGTTGTATTCTCTGCTGCTTCATGCACCATTGCCAGTAGAGTGACCGTCTAGGGCCTCTCTGAGCTGCTGGCCCCTCTCCCTGTCCCAGAAGGGCCTGGCATCATGCACAGCGCCTGATCAGGCCCTTTACCTCTAGGTTTCGTTTACTGCTGTTTTCAGCAAACCCCAAAATAAACCAGTTTCTTCCCTCTGACCCAGAGGCTTCTGGCAGAGCTGTTACTGGCAGCTCTTCCCAGTCCTGCTATCAGCCGTTCCACCAAGAAATTCTTGGGCCACGAGTGACTTCTGTCACTTTTAGCATCCCTCAAGCTTTCATGGCCTTGCCAGGAGCCTGGTGTAGCTCCAGCAGACACCTGCACTTGAGGAATTATGGAGCTCCAGCCTACTCTGCTGTGAACAAACCTCCTTGTACCTTAAATAGGCAGTCCCTCTGAGCCAGCCTTGTCCCAGAAATGTTTCTTCCTGCAGGTAACTCAGTTTGGGAGAGAAAGAACTTCAAGTGCTTGCTTAAGATCACAGTTTTGAATGTAGGATCTGGCACAAAATACCAGGATATAGGCTTATAGGCTTTATTTTTAGCCTTAGAGACTTTTTTTACATTTTTAGAAGAAATACAAGACATTAGGTGTAACTTCTGAGTTCTTGCTTTCTGTTTGAAACGCAGTTATTTTAACTATATTATTATTTGTGCCTTTGTGTTCAAACAAGGTGGTTTAAAAGTGAATTGAAAAGTACTGGCAGTGACCTCCTTATTGGCTGGAGGCAGGAGCGAGGAAAGAGAGAAAAAGACAGACAGGCGCTCAAAAATACCATCAACACCCTTGCTGGGATTGATCAGCCAACCCCACAACTGCTCCTTTTTGCAAGCAGTCATCAGTCCTTCCCAGAACAAGGGACCAGCTGATGAGCTCTGAGTGCAGGCTGATGCTCCTGTGTGTTACATTGAGAAACATTTTGTCCAGACAGGTGGGCAAAAATACGGAATGTGTGCGGAAGGAGGGGTGAGTAAAGCCTCTCCAGCTCAGCTCAGCAGTAGAGGAGCAGCTTCCACAGGCTCAATCCCAGGAAGCAGAGTGGAACCATGGCAAGAACAGGTCAAGATGTGGGTGAAAACCCGAGCCAGAAGCAGTTTGTGTCTGAGCTTGCCCACTGACTGTACAGACCTCAGCACCTCTGTGTCCTGCCCGTATTCAGCTCAGCACCAGAGTCATGTCCAGTTAAGTCCTGAATTCAGCAGAATGCCTGTCATCTGCTTCTACCCCTTGACTTCTGGGGAACTGTAGTGGAAAGACAAGGGTGTGGCTTCTCACTTACTTCCAAGGACAATGTGTATGCCAGGGCTCAGCAATGAGTTTGTCAGGTTCTAGATGAAGATCTGAACTTCCAGGTGAAAAGAAATCCAGCAAAGCCCCAGCAGATCCTTGACTGACATCACAGCAGCGTCACTGAGGCTCCTTTTACAGATGGGCTAGGGTCAGTTTTCCATCTTTTTCATGTAATTTATTCCAGTTCTATTATTTATATAATGCCCTACATGGTCAGGATTAAAGCAAAGCAAGAGTTGGTTTAAATATAACTTAGAGTGAAAATAGTTGAGAAAATATTGTTAATTTTTAGGAAAAGAAAAGAAATACGTTCACCTCAGTAATAAGATCTCTGTATTATTTTCAAAGTGACCCTAAATTTGAAGGTTAACATTTAAACAAGTGCATAAATAGTTCAGGTGGAATGGCTGAGCTTCGGTCCCATTAAACTTGGGCTCCTAAGTGCCTAAATAGCCTGCAGAAATGGCATTGGAGCACTTCAGGAAATCTTACTGGAACCATAATGGCCTGTTCACAGCGCGGTGTCCTGCGAGTGCTCTTGGCGAGGCGGCGGTTCTGCGATGGAAGTACCGTTTAGTATCAATTTTTTACGTTGTTTTATGTCTCCGCTGCTGAGGTGGATTTCCCGTCCTGTCTGTACGGGCTGGGGCATGGCTGGAAATGGTGCTGCTGGTGATGGGGAGCTCTTGGAGAACTCCCTAGACAAAATGCCGAGGAAGCGCTCGCGGGCCGGAGCGGGGTGACCCGCACCGGGATCTCGGGGATCCCGGGCTCCGTGTGGAGGGTCTCGCTCGGCGGCAGCCCCTGGCGTGCGAGCACCGGCCGCGGGGCCCGCTCCTCCCACCAGGGATGCTCCGCAGGGGCTTCCACGCTCGTTTCGGCGGGCGCGGGACGCTCATTCCGGGGGCTTCTCCGGCCCCGCTGAACGCGGCAGAGGCGCCGG
>JANHGB010052013.1:0-11711 GCA_026283785.1 Coracopsis vasa | reverse complement strand
CTGCCGCTGCTGCCGGGCGCTCTCCGTCCGCCCCGCATCGACGTCGGCGCGAAGCCCCGCCGGCGGCCGGGGGGAACGGGGGGTGTGCGCGTCGCGGGTGAAAGGAGGCAGATGCTTCCCGAGGCGCAGCCCCGCCGGAGGGGCTCGGCCCTGGGCAGTGCCTGTCAGTGTGCCGGCTGAAGCGCTCGGCCACCCCGCCCCCTCCGGGACGCGAGCACCCACCGGACGGGTGTTGGGGAGCGGACGGAGCCATGCGCCCCTCCGAGGAGTGACCGGCCGTCCGGGCTGCGCCGCTGCGGGCGCCGAACCACCGCGGAGGTGGCCCGAGGTGACGGGAGGCCGGGAGAGGTGCAGCCCCAGCGCCGGGAGCGCTGCCACCGTAAGTCCCGGCAACTTCACCTCTTGTCCTTCCCAACCAGCTGCGCCGGGGAGACCGGCTGCGGGGGTCCGATCACCGGCGGGGAGAGGCGGGCAGCCCCTGGCTGTCACTGCGGCCAAAAATGGGGGGGAGGGGGGGGGCAGGCCTGGGAGAGAAGGGTGTAGGAGCTCTGACTCGCAGCAGCGGTGTGTGCGGTGGCACCGGGAGAAGAGGAGCGGGCGCGGGAAGGAGCGCAACATCCGCGGGTCTCCGGGTAACGGTGAATCCCGGAGTTCCCACCGCGGCTAGTGCGCTGCCGAGCGGGTCGCTGCCAGTACGGTGTAGATCAGAGACAGTGGCCGCTCTCCATCCTGGAAGTACGGGGCATTTAAACGACACCTGAGTCACTACTCCGTGCTTCTAATTCGTGTCAGATACTATTCCCGTGTTATTTTTCCTTCTGGTGGACCGATATCTATACTTTCTTTGTCATTTCACAGTGCAAACATAAAACAGCATTAGTAGGTATTGCCAGTGATGACGGTAGATTGATGTATGAGACTGTTTAGTGGATGTGTCCAAGTACAATATAAACACCTGCCAATTTTGTCTTTAGATTGCTATATTAATTTCATTCTTGTGGGCTTTTTAACAATGTTAACGAATTCGACAATTTATAAAGAAAAGGAAAAAAAATCCTTCTGGTTTATTTTAGTTTCAGAACGTCAGTTGTAACCAAAATGATGAATGAAAAAATCATTCAGAAAAATAGTAAATAGAAAGATGTTTCAGACCTCTTGAAGTCAATATTGTCAATATCTAACAGATGCCTTCCAGCTACATTTTTACATACGCTGGCTATCACTTCAACTTCTTAAGAGCAATGCAGCACGTAATATTCTTCCCGGGACTGTGTATTTTTCTTGTAATAAGAGTTAAGTAGCCTGGCTAAAGAGAGTTAGGAATGAATTAATCAAGCCATCACATTAAAATGCCTTTGTCTTTTTGTAGGCACTGAATGAAATAAAACTCTTGCTTCTGCTTCTTTTCCTCTTCAGTGTTTGTGGGATGGTATTCAGGTGGGGAATCTTTGCATTTGGTCAGTGGAAAGGTCTCTACACTGCTCTAGGGCTGAACATACCAGGGCTGGTCAGGGTAACATTTTTCTGCTATCAACAGCTCAAACTGCAGGTGGTGTCGAGCTGAAGAGGGAATTTATTTCACTATTCAGAATTCTAAGCACAATTGTCAAGTAGGTGAAATAAATACAGGAGAGCTAATATTTCCTTTTAATTTCTTCATGTGCCTTTGCTAGAGTTATTGCTCTGGTGCTTACTATAGCTATCATGAAATTATTCTGAATGAACTCAACCATTGTGTTTCAGTACCTACCAGCATGTAGTAAAGTATGCTAACTTTATAAATCTTGAGTAAATATTGGCCCTCTTAAGATCAATGGCAAATTCCCAATTAACACCTCCAAACTTCACTGTAGGTCTTCATTATCATTTATAGCGAGTGTCAGCCAACTTTGTATAGAAAGTGGCAATGTTTAAATTCAGTTAGTGATGGGGGGAGGGGAGGAATATTATCTGATCATGTTGCTTATGTCAAAGAAGTTCGCTAATAAACTGATAAATATTTGGCTTATTGTAAAAATATCAGCAAACGCTTGAGCTATGTTACAGATTAGTTCTCTGCAGCGTGTGAGCTTTGATGGGAGGTGAAGGAACAGAAGCATCTTTTATAAAAACCTTGTTGAAGTATTACCAAATAATATATTCAGAAGGATTGCCTTAACAAGCTGACTGAATCCAGTTTAGCAAACTTTTTTTTACTTCATGTCTACAGCAGAATGGGTTTGGAAACCATCTGAAGAAGTTGAGAATTTTCATTAAAGATGAAAACAACATTCTACAGAGTGTTTTTCGAATTGTTTTTCTTCCAAATCAAAGTAGGACGGAACATTGCTTAAAAGCTAGCCAGTTACTATTATATGTTAACTTTAAGTCTGTTTCGATGGGCCTGTAAGAAGCTAAATGGGCACTTGCAAGTCCTGTTATGTGATAACATTGGCATGACCAACATTGCTGACAATCATTTCCACTAATTTTGTATAAGTGAAAATGGAAGAAAGAGCACATCATGACCTGGAGCTCATTAAAATCATTAGATAGAAAAAAGACTCTTCTGTATTTATTTTAGAAAGTATGCATAACAATACAGTTTCGGAGAAAATTAGTGACTCAATAATTGAGCTACACTTGGCTGAAAATTGGGCTAGCAAATACCATGAAATTGAGTTCTGAAAATGCCCATTGGTTCTATATATTACTAACCTGGTAAGCTCAGTTTTGTTTTGTTTCTGGTAATTGGTGTTTGGGTCCTAACTGTTGCCATTTAAGTCAGTATTGGAAGTCATATTAGTGCTAACACAGATCTTGCCTGGGCCTTTCAGGGGTGATCCTGTTATGTGCTGAGCACTTTGAACTGCTGTATGTGTTAGAGTGGCGTCCAGTCAGGCCCCTGCGTAGAACTACTCAACAGAGTAAAATTCACTGTGTTGAAAAATTTGCAATGTCCAGAGAGACTGAAGACATCTCGCCAAAGGCCAACAGATGATCTAGGTCTGAAACTTGAATGCTCCGTACTTAACAAGGGTACACCGAGCACCTTTTAATAGGATTGAATGTTAATTCTTTCATAAAGGTACCCAGAAATGTATGACCAGCACCTTAAGGTTGTATGTTATTTCTCTCTGATCTTGTTTACTTCTTTATGAACCTCAATGTTTACTGGCAGTAGCCTGCCAGAGAACTGTACATGATCACATGTTGTTTGCTCTGTGCTGGTTTTCGGTCCTACACCCACTTTGCATTTGACATTGCTTTTAGTTACTTCCCTACTTAGGAAGGAGTGGGTCTGGCTGCTAGAAGCCTTTGGTACATGAGTGCAACACCAGTGCCAGTGGCCACACACGCCCTTGTGGCCCAGTCCTGAGAAGCAAAGAGCTGGTCTCTGATGGCTGCCATGCCTGCGTGACAGACTTGCTGTGGGTACCTGAAATGACTGCTTCAGGGTGAGCCCTGGGATCTCTGCGTGGTACTGCACTTACAGGGGTGATGTTTTGTATGGGAGCTTGCTACAATGCAGATGCTGTAACGAGTGATTCTAATGCAGAGAAAGACTAGATGTAAATTTCCTAAAAGGTAATTCTCATTCTTCTGAAGCAGGAGAAACAACTGTGAAAGACCACATACCTAAACATCACTGTTAATTTTAAAATAGGATTTTGCTTGAAGGTCAGTAATACAGATATTAGAAATAGATATTTTGTGCTGAAGCTTTAGTTATTTTTGTAACAGTTTTTTCCATGCATAGCATTTGATGGTGGGATTTGGCAAGTGGAAAGAATTGAAAATCTATATGCAAGACTGTTTTCAAAACTGTCCTTTATATTGGATGAAATTTGAACTATGAAATGGAGAGACACACTGAATTGCTCATTTGGAGGAACTGATGATGATGGCAGAGATATCGGCCACATCATAGTCAATAAGAGGTACTGCTATCAGTGCTGGGCTTGCTGGGCTTAGCCCAAAAGTTCCAACTGGAAAAGCCATGTCTCGTGCTAGAGGTTGTATTTATAGGCATGTTTTGGCTTGACACCTTTTTAATCAAGATGGTATCCGCAGATGTTGGAGGAGTCTTACTTCAGGTAATCTGTAAACAAACCAAAGACATGATTGTGCCTCACCAGTGAACCTGTGAGCCTTTGAGTTGGCTACATGTTTTTGAGGTGACCCTTGGTTAAGCATATGGATACCCAGGATGGGGAGGCCCTGGGGGGTAGTTACCCTCTGGTAGTGAGCTCCATTTGACTGCCTTTGCTGCTTTGTATGGATGTAGGTAAAGACCAAGGAAGAACAAGAAGTTTTGGTATTCAGCCAGAAGGAGAAAGTGGAGTCATTGACTATAGTTGATAGGGAATAGCACTGGGGATGAGAGTAGATTTATAGCACATCAGAGGTATGCTGCCATGTACTTTTCCATGGTTCTCAAAATGCCTCTGAATTAGGATCATGCGGCAGACAGATGAACTGGTACTGCTTTTAGTAAGTTGCATACTGAAGTGCTGTAGTCCTGAAAGGTGGGATCAGCTTAACCTGTGCACCAGAGACTCTGGGAACCTGCAGAGGAGCTTTCCTGGCGCCAGGAGGAGATGGATTAGTGATGCAGTATTGGTGTTCTTACTTTTACATACTGTACACAAACTAGAAAATGCAGGTCATGTAAATGCTTCTTATTTACTGCACCTTGACACGATTGCAGTACTCCTGTTTTGTTTTTCATGGTAATCCTGTGTGGTTTAGTAAAGGTGGTATGGAATGGCATCTAGTTTAAAACAGACTTTTGGACCTTGACTTCTTTTGTCATTTACTTCAGTTATACTTATTAAAAAACCTGGCACAGATTTGGCAGAATTGGCTGTTCACACCACAATTCTGGTAGTGTTTTTGGAAATAAGCATGTATTTCAGTTGCATGTGGCACTGTCTAGCAAATGATATCCTGCTTGGTCATATCCAACAGTGTATGTAAGAACCATATCACTTTGTCTGTGGTTATTGGTGAATATTAGTATCTATTACCAAGAGTTAGATGAATAATACATTTGTTATATTTTGCAGTATATTTGAATCCATGGTTTCACTATATTTTATTCATGGTAGGTCTAGCAGTATGTACTTTCAAGGAGTAGAAAGATACACTGTGAGCTTGTTGCTGGTTTTGATATGTTGGCTGTAGTTTGTGATGTCCTCATTAGCTTAGGGTAAAGCACAGGTTAGAAAATTGCTACTATTCAAAAGCAGGTGTTTGAAAATGCCTTTCTCTTCCTGAATGTGAAGAGAAAGGCATCAAAGTGCTACAAAGAGCTGAACTACCCCTCCACAAGTAGAAAAGCAGATTTTTGTTCTGTTGGCTTGTCGTAGAAATTGGGCAGTTTTGCAGGCCAAGTGAGCAAGTGAGTTCACAGACATATTTGGAGGTTGCCTGAGTCAAGATGAATTGTGTCTTGTCTTCAGAGTTGTCTTCTCAGAACTAAGCTGACAAAAATACCTCTTTTAAATATGGGAAAAGTTTCTGAAAACACAGTGTTGCTATTATAAAGATGTCAAGGCTCCATGGTTGAGATTGTGCTGAGATATAAAAGAAAAAGAAACTAAACTTCTATTTTACTTTTTTATTACTGACTGGAATGAGACTCCACATTTGGCACAGTGTCCCTTTAAAGGTCAACTGCATTTTCTGTGTGTGGGTTTTTTATGGTGAAGTATTTACTTAAGTTTCAGTGCTCACATAAAAAAGAAAAAGCTGTAATCCGTGGCACTGTTTAGAGCTTGATGGAAGAGTGAGAAAGGTAATCAAAGACTGAATAAATTCACAGAGTGAATTAGCCACTTCTGTTTCTCTCAGGCAGTACTGAGGCATGTTCTAACATGAGAAGGATCATGTGACTGTAGCATTTCAGTGTGATGTGTGCAGATAGATGACTCCATTTCTGTTAATTTCTCTCCAGCTGATATCAGTAACGAGTATTAACTGCTTAGAAAAATCACAGGTAGCTCTGCAGTTGTATTTCATTCATATTGTTTATATCTGGATCTTCCCTGCAAGTCGTGTTTGCCAGAGCAGTTATCTGCAGCAAATCATGCTGGTTTGATTTAAGTGATCTGTGGAGAATTAATGTGAACCCCACAAGTGATTTTTCCTTTTAAATTTACCCCCATTATGATGCAGCGCTATACGGATGATGCCCTACATTTCTTTCAATACAGAATCAGTTTGTGTCTCACTTTCTGTTGCACAAAGCGACATTCTTTTGTGCAGAGCTGTCGCCATGTGATTTCCTCCAACTTGTTTGTCTCTATCCATGTAGTCTTGGTTACCTGTAGCCTTAGTCTATAGCCTGTGTTCTGTAGTCTTTGTTACCTGTAGTTGTGCAGCTGCTTCATTACCAGGCCCTTCTATTACACTGAGCTCCCTTTTCTTTGTTGATGGTGTACCTTTGCATGGACAAGTATGATTCCTCACAGAAGAGGAATGAATGCTGTCCCATAAAGTTACAGCTCTTTATATATTAAGGATTGTCATCTCTTATCCATTGGAGTACAGTGAACAACAAAAAATTTTTGACCTTTAGATTCTCATGATAGTCCCTCTCCTGGTTGTGCTAGCCGCCTGAAACACCTTGTGGGCATGAACATTTCATAGGGTTAAACATGCTGTGTACAATTTCTTCCAGCTTTAAATATTGAAGGACCAGAGAGGGAGGATGCTTACATCTTCACTACTTTGATTTCGGAGAGAAACTGCCTAAATTTTTCTTGGCTTTGGTAAAGAAAGGTATCTAGGACTGCTGAGTTGCCTCATGTGACTAGAAGTTGTTTTTTTCCTGGTAAAAACTCTTCCTGTTCTCAACAGTCAGTCCCGCTTGTAATGGAATCCTTATTTTCTTTTGCCTCCACATCCCTATTCTTCAAACAGTACGGGAGAGAATTGGTAGTTTTGCTGCTGTTATTAGTATTTAGTAGTAGAGATGACCTTCTGGAAAGTTACTTTACAAAATGCCTAACTAACTAATAGACATCACTGTCTTCCATTTACATGTATTGTAGTAGGGAAAATTTCCTTTATTGTCCAATATTTAATCTTGCATATGGAAAGTATCGGTAGGACCAATCACTGATACTGGCTTTTAGTCGGTTTTACAGGTGTTTGAGTGGATTATTGAATCTTAACATTTTATATTGCAACTCTTCCAGGAACTCTGTTTCTGACAAAGGAAGATGACAAACAGGATTAGTGTTGATTTGAAGGTTGGTTTGGTTTGACCAGTTTAGAGCATCTCTGGGAAGTTTTTTGCTTTGCCTCAGGCTGTTCAAGAACATCCATTGATAAACTGAAAAGGTAACCCGTAGACAGCTGATCATGTCCTGCTGCCCATGCAGAGTTATAGTGCTTGGAGTTTAGCAATGCTTTTAAGCCGTGTTCTTGAGAAAGACCTCAGTGATGGGGAGCAACTGGGTGTGAGGAGACTTCCTTTAATTTTCTGAGGGCCACTTCCCCTACTACAGACTGCTCAAGGGCTTAAAAGAGTCAAGCCCTGCTCGTGTTACAATATTTTACTCTGTGTTCAAATGTTGCCAAGTACATTTTGGGTTGAAGCAGGATCGAATAATAAGTAATAATCATTGTTACCATATGTTCTCACAGAAAGCAGACCCAGTACTTTCTCTCTGCTGATTTTTATTGCATTTTTTGTTTTCATTGTCTCATGGTGTTTAGTATTATATGCTTCCTAAAGACTGGAGTAATTTCAGCACTGAAAAAAAAACATGTATGTATGTTTGGCTTTTTAAGTGTTCAAATGCCTGCTGACTTTATTGACAATCAGATCTTCAGTGTTTTAAATGAAATGTTTTTATCCCATGAAATACCTAATGTAATCAGAAGTCATCACTGGAAAAACCTGTAGGTGGTCATCGTATAGCTATATTATTTCTTTTCCACCTGCTGTCCAAAATAATTTGCATTTGAGATGTACATGCAAACTAAATATCCAAGCCCACTACAGTATTTTGTCACTGCAAAGAGCTGTTTAAGTTTTCTGTGCAGTGATAGAAATGACACAAATCTTTGTATTTAAACTAATCCATGGTGAAAACTGTAGCAGCCTCCTCTTTAATAAGAGGAAAAGAAGTGGGGCTTAATGGCCTGCAGAGTGTGAGAAATTAGTACAGTTAAGCCAGGAGGAGGTATGTGTGCACTGTACACAGAAAGGGTCCTGTGGAGCATCCACTATTAACTGAAAGGATCTTCATACCCTTGCAAAATATTGGGACAGTGTTTTATTAGTATCAAAGCTTATAATTTCTCTAATTATCTAAACAACTAGCGACATATGATCAGAATATTACTTACCATAATGTAGGTCATCAAATATGTTACAGCCATGTACCACATCAAAGAATATGTTTGATAAGAGGTTTCTTGAAGTTATAAATTATTATGTTTTTCAACTTATATGTCATTCCACATGGAGAATACATAATATTTAAAGATAGTTATGCCAATTACTTCAGTGTAGAATTTTAAACAAAGTATTTCAGAGCTAATTTTACTCTTGAAAATATTCTCTTTTCTCAGTGAAAAAGAAAAAAATTAATTGCAAGATTTTTTTTAATCTATCATTAAAACACTTTTGCAGTTCCACAGCAGAATTTCAATTTTATTGTAATTTTATTTTATAGATATAGATTTTATTAAAATACTATTTTAATTCAAACAAATGCACCATAGTATAATAAGTGTCTTGTACTCTGCAATGGGCATGATTTGGATGGACAAGGATGCAGCATTCTGAAGGAGATACTGGGAGAGAATACAGCCCTATTCACAGTGCATACTTAGAATCACAGAATCATAGAATAGTTAGGGTTGGAAAGGACCTTAAGATCATCTAGTTCAGGCCCCCCTGCCATGGGCAGGGGCACCTCACACTAACCCATGCCACCCAAGGCTCTGTCCAACCTGGCCTTGAACACCACCAGGGATGGAGCATCCACAACTTCCCTGAGCAACCCATTCCAGTGCCTCACCACCCTCACAGTAAAGAATATATAATATTACAGTTATATAAAATTTCATAACTTGCATGCAAGCTTAATAAGAAATGCTGCAAAAGGAAATCTCTCTTCATTACTGACAGCAGATATTGTGCCAACCGTTTCAATCTGGCCTGGAGGGAGACCATTGACATTTTAAGAGTGTTTCACCTAAACATTAAAGTTTGGCTCTGTCCAGTGGTGTTGTTGAGACTTTCCATAGACAATTTCAAGTCACAACTCCTAAAAGCAGATTTCCATGACCACTTTTTGGAAACTGTCTTAGGTGTTTAAATCATCAGCTGATTTAAGCCAATGGGCCTGGAAGACCCTCTTCCTTTCTCGCCAGCCCAGGGTTGAGTTTTATCACAGCCAGGACTTGGCTTTGGCCCGTGCAAAGTCTTCATTGGCAGCTATTTCTGCAGAACACTGTTTCTTTTAGCTTCGTTGCTTTAATGAGTGCCAAGTTGTTTAAAATTCCACAAGAGAAATGAACAAAAATACCATTATATCATTGTTAGCTTCATTGCTGAATGATGTTAGTCCAACAAGGCAGCATTCAAACATGTTCTCCTTCTCACCACCATGGCATAAAGAAAATGGAGAGAAGGTAGCAAAGCATCATGGAAGCTTAGAATGAATCCTGGAATGGTTTGGGTTGGAAGGGACCTTAAAGCTCATCCAGCTCCAACCCCTGCCACGGACAGGGACACCTTCCACTAGACCAGGTTGCTGAAAACCCCATCCAGCCTGGCCTTCAACATCATCATCGTCTTCATCACAGTGATGATCACCATCATCTTCAGGCACAGCCCTTATAAACCATTAGTAAATCCCTCCTCATACCTCCAGGGCAGATAATTTGCACATTCATTTGTGACTTATATGTGACCTTGTCATGCCACCATAAATTCATGGGACTATCCTGTTTATTCCACCTACCTTCACAGTATGAGTGAAACTCCAAGCTTTACTTTCTGGATGCTTATCACACATTTTAAACTTAGCACAACCTGCTCCCTGAAACACCATATCCAAGCAGCAAATCCTCCTTCCTCACACACATAATTCGGTACAACACACTCCTGGCAGCTACAACCCTGGGTTCATTATTCTGCTACCTAATAACCAAGCTTCTGCATCCTGCTCCAGACGTGAGGATCCCTTCCTGCCTCTGCATTAAGGAGGAAAACTAGTTCACTAAAGCTAATAATGCCTTCAAGGCAGCAATTCTTCTCTCAGTAATTTATAGTCAAAGTATTAAAGGTAGAGTTTTGTACCCAGGCAATACACTGCTCATGGATGATGAAGGTAAAGCAGGAATCACTTATGTGATTTAGTTTATGAGAAGATGGGAAGAGAATATAAGCAAAATGCTTATTTCCCACCTGTATAAATATGCAATTACTGTTTCTACTCTATCTTACATTAAAAATGGCAGTGTTGTGTGAGAAGAGGGAGAGGGAGTGATGGCTTTTATTGTAATGGTGCTTCAGCCCCTGCTCATTTCAGCAGACTTTGTCCTCTTCTACCCATTTCCTTCTACTCCTGAAGTCTCTAGATGCTGGTGGGACTCTGAAGGACATTCATGAGTAGGAGCCATGCTGTGGCACAGAGGTGTAGTTAAGGCTGGACATGTTCCTCAAGAGCATTTGGGTGCAGGAGGGCAGTCTCAAAAGTAAAGTATTATCTGTATTAAGCCGTGATAGAAAATCAGGTGCTTGAAACCAGTAATGAATTGGTAATCCAGAACCATTTTGTTTCATCTTTATTTTCTTACTATATATTTTATTGCTTACTATGTATTTTATGTTTATTTCTCACATAATATTTTATGCTAGAGACAAATTTTGAACTTTTCCATGTTTTTTTTTTTACATGGGGAAGTTTGGCAAAATCAATCATTTCTTACAGAGCTTCAGCTCTGATACCTGGCCTGAATAATTTGTCACAACGTTCCCAACTCATCTGTTGATAATTATTTTTCATCCTTAGGTTTGAACTGGATGTTGGTGAGATTTCTAACCTCCAAGGGAATACACGGGGAAAAGTGTATTAATTATTTATAGACCAGAAGTTTGGGGATCCCTGCACAGGAACAGTTTTTCTGCTCTTCCATTTAAAATTGTTCAGAGCGAGTCATGGTTTCAACATTCACATGTAGAACAAGCACAGAGCGTGGTGTTTGTTTGCATACCTATAAATTAGAACATCACTGAGAATGATGGCTCACTTGAGAAGGCAACGTGCTCCGCTTGCGTGCAGGCTGTAGACAATATGAAAGGGAATTGATCCCTAGAAGTCCCCTGAAGAAAGAGTGAGATCCTGTCTCCTGGCTTCTTCAGGTCACTCTTGCTGGCTCCAATGACCCACTGGCAATGATGGAGCTATTTAAACGTTTGTTGTACTTGAGCGCAGGGAACTTACTGCACGCCACCAGCGTGGCCAATGGGGGGGATCCGTCACACTGGTGTTAAAAAAGCGAGTAGAGCGTTTATCAGGAATCCTGGCTGGAATTGCAAATACAGGATTAACCCCAGCCAAGAGCTGTCCTGGGGAATCTCCTTTATTTATTGGCCTTCAGAGAATCTATACTGCAATAGGCAAAGGAGCGACCTTGATGTGCAGGTCCTGGGGCTCAGGTGGCATAAACCCAAACCAGCACCTGGGTGTAAAATAGCTGTG
>JANHGB010052009.1:0-31728 GCA_026283785.1 Coracopsis vasa | reverse complement strand
GCCTTGAGCACTGCCAGGGATGGGGCAGCCACAGCTTCTCTGGGCACCCTGTGCCAGCGCCTCAGCACCCTCACAGGCAGGGTTTGATGCCACCTTCTCTGCCTCCTTCCTTTCTCCCAAACCTGTTTTCCTTCCTGCAAAAGCCTCTGCTGATTCCACTAATGCCTGCTAATGCCTACATACACCCTGCAAGCCTTTCCATGTTGTTGTGATGCCCATGGGGGTGACGCAGGACATACTCCCTGTGCCTCATGGCTTCCCAGTGGGAAAGCAGAGTTGGGGACACTGTTGTCCCTGCGGGCAGCAGGCAGCAGTGGAGCATAATGGCACAGCAGGGTTTGCCATGTTTGCACTGCCCCACTGGCACTTCACCAAGCACCAGTCTGTGCCAATGGCAGACACATGTAGCCCTGTTGTGGGTGACATGGCCAGACTGGGGGAAACACCCCTGTAGACAACACCAGCAGTCCCCAGCCCTGGCTCTGCTGGGGCTGTGAAGCAGCCGTATACCCCCATGCATCACTGCAGTGTGCTGGGGCTGGAATTCCCATTGGAGTGGCTCTGTGTGCCGCTACCCAGGATGCTCTCCCAGCATGGGGTAGGGGCTGGCTCCCCCCCAGGTGCCGGCACTGTGCGTTCACACAGCCCCAGCATTAGCTACAGTCATAAAACAACAGCCAGACTCCCTTTTCCCATAACACCCCCCGCCACATTCCTGCTAAGTGATTTCTGCTGTTGCCTGAGCAGCCACAACAGGGAACCAGCTCCCCGCAGCCTCTTGCCAGTGCCACCCTGGTTGGTGCATAAGCCAAGCAATGAAACACATCAGAGCACTGCTGGAGCATGAGCGGGGTCCCTCTGTCCCTGCAGGCCTTGGGCTCTGTCCCCTGCCACGCTGGCCCAGTTCCATCACCATCACCATGCACTCCAGCCATCCCCGCAGGCACCCTGACAGTGTGACCTTGGTGCTGGACTCCAAACCCCCGGGAGCTGCTGGGGTGCCCGACTGCTGGAGAGGGCATTTGGGGCAGTTTTCCCCCCAAGGACGCTCTGCTCGGTCCTGGTGGGTCAATGGGATGGAGCACAGGCACCACCATCACCCCCTTCCTCCGGGTGCACATCTGGTCAACAGATGCTGGCCCAAACGCTGGCTGGAGCCACGGACAAAGGCTCTCACTACCTTCTCCGAGCATCGCCAGGTCCAGGCAGGTCTGTGTCTTCCCCCAGGATGGGGTGTCCCTCCCTGCATGGACAGGAGACCCTCCTGAGGCTGCAAGGAGGCAGGCAGTCCATTCGCAGTGCCCAGCACAGCACCCCCAGCACCAGCAGTGACCTCACTCAGGCCATACAACATCCTCTTCATCCTGGTTGGCTTCATCCTGTCCATCCCAGCCGGCTCCCTCAGACCCAGCCTGGAAAGCCATCCATGAGCAGCACCAAAGCTCAGCCTCCTGAGCTTGCTCACCTTTGGGAGCTCGATTTGGACTTGTCCCAACCAAAGGAGCCTCACCGCAGCTCTCCACTGCACAGCAATGATATTGCATTACCCAAACCATGGCCTTGCGCTACCCAGTAGAACTCCAGGGAGGTCAAACCAGGAAATATCCCTGGGATGAGCTGGGACTGGCTTAGCCCATCCACTGCTGAGATTAACCGTGTGGATTTAGCAGTGGGGTGACTCCAGCTCGGCTCATCAGACCATCACCATCCCACCGGGGCACACGGGCAGGCAAAGCCAGGCGGGAACCAACCACCATTGTGAGGACCTGGATGGCTGGAGAGAGGGGTGGGATTGAAATAACAGAGCTGGAAATCATGACACAAAACATGCATTCATTTTATTCACAAAACCAGCCTGGATCGCTAAAACATTACAAACAGCATTTCAATTGGATGATGGAGAGAGAGCTGGAGAGACGGGGATGGGAACAGAAGAGAAATGTCACTTGTCGTAACTGCTTCAGCACAGGTCCTGCGATCGGGATTGGAGTTTGATTTTGAACTTCAGTAAGTTGACAGAAATTACTTCTAGGAGCAAACCATTGCGTTAGGAGGGTTCTGGCCGCAGTGCTCCTCGCTCTAGAACATATGAGTTAGCAATAAACTAACAATGACCTTTTTTTTGCCTTTCTTTTTGCCTTTTTTTTTAATCCTTTTTGGTTTTTCCTGTCTCGACCACCCCCAGTTGTGTAGCAATTGTTTCCTTCCACCTTTGATACCGGGTTCAACTTCCATCGGTGAATGGCTAGGAAAAGGGGATACTACATCGCTTTAAACATATTCTCATTTATAAACATGAAGTTGAGGCATTCTAGAAACTACCCACTCTATTGTATGATGGGAAAGAATCAAAGAAAAAGTATAAATGAGGGTGCAATTAAACAACTGTGCTAAATTACAGTAGTGCTTATTAGTAACTAGGTTTTCAAAGGTTACTGTAAATTTACATTCCCTACACAAGTACTGCATCTTTCACACATAAACAACATCAACACCAAAAACACAGAAAGAAACTGATTGTCCATACTCTGTCTATTAAGTCTTGGTACTTTACAGATCCATTGTGGTTGTATATTATTTTTTTTTTTTTCCTTTTCTTTATTTTTTATTTGAAAAGCAGTTAAATGTCGGACTCGGACTCGGAGATGTTAAAACAAACGCCAAAAAAAAAGAGAAAAAAGAGAAAAAAAGAAAAAAAAAAGGAAAATAAAATTATAAAAACAGGAATGAGATTTGCGAGAAAATATTTTTGGTTCTAAAGAGACACAGGTGCATCCATTCATTTCAGCCAAAAATCCCTTGCCTGAGACAACACAAGCAAGCAGTGACATTGCACTTGGATGACAGAGCTTTGGGATTCCCGTTCCTACTGGAACCATCTGAACGCGGCTCCTGTAGGAAGCATCACCTTCTGGAAAGGAAGAGAAACAGGGAGGGGGGGATAGAAGAAGAGGGGACAAGGTGTTAGGTCGGGTCCAGCACAGCCGTGTGGCATCACCTCCCCCCACCCCTCCATTCCCATCCCGGCATCCCAGCCATTGGCTTCAGGATGGACTCAGCCTGGGCTCAGCATCCCACATATATAGCCACACATCCCAACATTCCCAGGCCACAGTGACCTGGCATGGCCCGGCACAACCACCAGCTTCCCTGCCATGAATGGACGGACACCCAGCAGACAGAATCCCAGTCAATATGTGGGTATAGGAGGACATCTGGGGGGGAACTGAGGCAGGGGGTGAGCTGGTTGGGCTTATGGACATGAGACCCAGGAGCAAGGACATAAGGGACATTATCCCCCTGCCACAGTGAACAACCTCGTCCCCAACAGAGCAGCCCTGGGCAACAACAGGACCCCTCAGCACCTCATGCTGAAGAGGGATGAGTCCCACCAGGCTCAATCCCACACACAGCAAAGTGCCCAACAACAGATGAACCTCTTTGAACACCCCTTCAGGAAAGGTGGTGTGAGGCAATGGCCCCAAAGGCTCTGCAGTCCTCTGGAAGGAGAACATGGGACATTTCCCGGCTGGATGGGGTAGGAAACCCCTGCATCATCCATGAGACCACAGGTGGAGTATGCAAGGACCACAATGTCTCTCAATGCCAACAGCCCCCAAGCAAGACCACACAATGCTAGTCAGCAGACAGGGCCACACTATCTCATAGAGGATGTGCCTCAGAGGGCCCTTTGGCTCCTGCATCTCCAGACAAGCAATGGACACCAATGGGAAACAAACCAGCTGGCTCTCGTCAGGTCCCTCTCTTGGATCAAGATACCCATCAAGCCTCAATGAGGAACCAGGGCAGTGCCTCCCTCAGTCCCTGCGGAAGGGACCCCAATGTGCTCACTTCCATGGGCATCATGACCCACACATGGGGTTTGTGCAAGAGGAAGATGGCAAAGGGCGAGAATGGGCAAGAGCTGGTGATGCCCAGTAGGATGGATCATGATCCTGCTTCTGGCCCATGCTTGGTTCTCTGGGCAAACTGAGCTGGGGGCAACACCGTTTCCCCAAAAGCCTCTGCAATTTGTAATCAGACACCTGGGGAAGACACAAGTGCCTCTGGCCAGTGATGCACAGGCAGTGGCAGGGCACACAGCCACCCATCCAAGGCACTGAGTGCAGAAACAGGGCAGAGCATGGTGGACTTGCCAGCAGGGATGACCTACTCAGATACATCATCCAAAGAGAGAGAAACAAGGGTCTGGAGACGTCTGATACAGGTCATCTTCAACAGCTCTGCCCATTCATTAATAAACGAAGATGGACAGCCAGCTCTAATGTGGATGTTCAGCATAGGTCACCCCCCATTCCCATGATCATAGAATCACAGAATCGGTTGGAACTTCCAAGAGGGAAGCACAGAAGGTTGGAGGGGATGTTCACAGCCAATCCAGTCCAATTCCCCTCTCATGTGCAGGACATCTTTCATTAGACCAGATTCTTCAAAGCCCCATTCAACCTGACCTTGAACCTTTCCAATGCTGGGGGAGCCACAGCTTCTCCAGCTGACCTTGAATAGTGGCACACTGAATGTGTCTCACCACCCTTACTGTACATTTCCTTCTTATCTCCAGCCTAACCCTGTCCTTTTCCACTTAAAACCATTGCCCCTTGTACTGCCACAAGGCCTTGGTGAAAAGTCTCTGCGAGACTGAAGTTAGGGTGGCAGTGATCCTCACACCAGCACTATCTGGGGCACCAATGCACTTTACCAAGGCTTCTCCAGATGGAGGACAGCTCTGTTGAGTCAAATCCTGACTATTCATGGCTTTCGTGTGACCTACAGCTCTAAACACAAGCCCAGGGTGACCTGGCCAGGGCTGGAGGAGCCTGGTCGGTGCAGGGACGTGCTCCTGCCTGCTCCAAGCATCCAACCTGCCTCGCCAGTCTCAGAGCCTCGGGCGGCCCGCATCACACCGGGGCACCAGCAGAGACCAGTTATTCAGGCTCTGTAGATGTGCTGATAAAGCCTAATGGCGGCAGAGGGATTTAGCCCATTTCTTTTATGCTGCCATAAAGGTTTAATTCTACGTGGTTTTTACTGCTTGGTTTTAGATCAATGTTTAATCACAGCTCGGCCCCTGTCTGGGCTCCCCGAGGATGCTCCTCTGGACACACCAGGCTGGCAGACTGGAGCCACCACTGGTGGCTCTTCTCCTTGACAATGATACTGCTCCCCCAGACATGGATGATGCTAGAAAAGCGTCATCCTAGGAATTCCTAGGAAATCCCAAGATTCCTAGGAAAGCCCTAGGAATTTTTAAGCCGCATATAAAGAGCCACTGAATGGCCCCTCCTGTGCCAGTATCAAGCACTATGGTGTGATGGCACCTTGGAGCTGCTGAGCTGGAAGCAGCACAATGTCCTGGCCATTGCCACCTCCAGATGGGTCCCCACCACAAGGCAGGTGCCAGTGGTTGGCCCAACAAAATGCATTACCAAGGCTGGTTGACATAAGGAGGGGTTTAACAACACACTCATTGACCCAGGTGACCTTAGGACACCAGCCAAGGTCTTAAGTGTCCCTGTCCCAGCCACATACAGGCACTATCTATCTTGTTCAATCCCACCAACACATGGTACAAGTGGACATCCTAAGAGAAGGGAGGATATGTTCTGAAATGGGGATGGTGATGCCCTGGAGCAACCCACATCTGCCCAGGCATCCATCCCCACCAGCACAACATCTCTTTTCATCCTCAGCACACCCATGGTCATGCCCAGGACCCATCTTTGGTGGCACCCAACTCTGTCCCATCAAGAGCCCTGTATCAGTGGCTCAGCCAGCTGAGGGATGGGGAAACCCATAACAGGGGTGACCATTCCATGGGCTCCCAGTGCTATTTATCATCCCCAGACCCTGCTCAGCCCCAGGAGCAGGGAGTGACTCTTCCAGCTGCTGCAGCTCCGAGTCTATTGACCCGCTTTAGGGATCTTTGGAGGAGATGAACTCTTTTTTTTTGCCTTTCTCCCTTTTTCCAGACCACTGACTCAGCAAATTAGAACAAGAATATAATTTAGCAATACAGCGGTTTTTGAAAGACACAGCCCCCCCTCCTCATCCCCACCACCCAGACAAGGATTTTTTTACCCCCTTCACTATTCATTCAGAGCTGATGCTAATTGAAAAATGTAGAACGTGGCTAAGCAAATGGTGGGCTGTCTCTGTGGGACAAGCAGACGATGGGCAGTGCCCGCATGCCAGAGTGTGCAATCAGTCTGGGTGACTTCTTAGCTTTTGCCAGCAGGACACAGTGGGATCAGCTCCCAGAAAAACCAAACCTAGCTTCAGCACAACACATGGGGGGCCCAACAGACAAGTGCTGGTCCAGAGCACTCATAAGAGTGCAGAAAGAGGCAGGCTTTGCTACAGCAGCGTGCCCATGTGCCAGTCATCACCACTGCCACAGCCCCAGCTGGGCTTTAACCCAAGTCACTAGACTTCTCCTATGCTCCCACATGAATATGGCACCTCTGTGGTAGATTTGGGAAGGTGGCATCTCAAACCCAATACCAGCTGGCATCCCAACCCAATGGCTATCCTCTGAGACCAACAGCAGCATCCATGTGTGGACCATGGTGGGCAGTGACAGCCTGGGTATCACCCCTAAGCCTTACACCAGGGATCCCAGCACCCCTGGGCTTAGCATGGATGCTCCCAGCTCAGTCAGATGCAGAAGCAAGACCAGAGCTCAGCTATCAGTGGGAAATCCATATGGTGCCTCATGGACTCATCCTGACTGCCTCAGAGAGGGATGCCGGAGACCCGGCATGGCCACAGCACAGGAGATGCTGCCCAGCTTCTACCACCCAAACCCAGGGACTGCCATGCTGCTGCTCAGAGCCGACAGTGAGCTCCGGGGCTGCACCACCGCCACGGGCTCCACCATCACCCATTACCCCCAAAAAGCCACCTCCTGCCCATGCCTGCAACAGGGAGAGTGAAACCCAACACACCGTAGAGAGAATCCCAGCCCTCCTCCCAAGCCAACCAACCCCAGTACGTGAGAGAGGGCAGGGCCGGGGGCACTGGGCAGAGCACACATCTCACGGTGGGGGGAGAACTGGTAATGGAAAAGGGAGGGGGAAATAAAAAAGTAAGAAGTACCAGGCGCTTTATTATCTAGGGCCAGATCCGAACCCAGGAGCGCAGCCCGAGGAGGGGTTAGGGTGCCTGAGAGGGGCCGGTTACCTCCAGTGCTGCAGAAGGCTTCTTTTTGAGTTCTTCACACTTTCGGAATTTGCAAATCTGGTGGCCAGTTTTGCGATTCCTACAACTGCTGCACTGCTCGCAGTTTATCCGTCTTCGGCAGGGCGGGCACATGCCGCATCTTTTCCGTTTCTTTTTCCCTGAATTGATGGCAGATGCCAACTCATTCTGCATGGGATACTCTGCCAAGCCAGCCATATGGAGCGCGCTCTCTGCCAGAAACACGCCGGCAGGGGTCATGATGAAAAGGCCTGGGTTGATGGGAAAAGCCCCCAGGTAAGGAAAATCGGAGGGGCCGTTCATTGTCTCTGCAGCTGAGACTGCCTCCATGTCAGAGATCCCAGTCCCGTGGTCGCTTGCTAGAGGAAGATGCTCCTGTACCACTCTTTTGAGCATTTCTGTCGACTGAGCAAACTGTTGTAGGGCGGTCTGTCCTTCTGCGGAGAGCTCCGACACCTGGTCGAGTTTGCTCAGCATACTAGAGATGTTTTTGTGCTTTGAGGTAGAATGACTTTTATCCACAGTCGCTTCGTTGCCATTAGCTAAGGGATTGCCTTTCTCTGAATGTTCGCTTATCGAGCTGCTGCTACCAAAGGTGGAATAGTGGGAGAGTGGACGGGACTTCTTAAGACTTTTGTTCAAAGGTTCACTTATTATTCCACTTTTGTTCCTCCTCTCGGAGTTGACGGGGGGTTGGGAGTCATCTTGGGTGTTTTTTTCCGTCTCTGCCTTGTTCCCAGTGTCTTGATGGGAGCCCAAATTTGACATGGTGCCCGGAGCACAACAGCAAAACCAAACCCCCCCCGATCAAAACAACCCCCAAATGAAACAAAACCCCAAAACCCACCCCCAAAGCCAAAGATCCCCAAGGCCTTGGTGGTAGCACCAGCCCGCCGGCCACCGGGGAAAGCTCAGATGGGAACGCTCATCAACGGGGCGTCTCCTCCGGCGCCGCTGCAGAGGGCTTCAGTCCGACCTCAGAGCAAAGACATACTCTGCGGCTCTGGAGCACAACACGCGGCTCTGGAAGGAGGAAAGAAAAGAGAGTTAGAGCTGGCGAGAGCCAACAGGCTTTTCAAAGCAGCTCTTCCTCCCCCTGCCATGGAAGTCTCAGCACTGGGAACAAAGGAACTCCAGGGAACGGACCTCGGTGGAGATCCATTGGGCTGTGCTGTGAAAGGGTCGCCATGCAGACAGAAGTGGGGGGTCACAGGGGAAGTCCTGGCCTGGTAGCAATGGCACGCTGGTGCTTAAAGGCTCTCTGTGCCCGGCTTTCCTCCTGCAGGGACTGCAGCCCCAGGGAAGTCACGGGGCTGGTCTCCTGCTCTGCTCCAGCGGGCCCCACACCGGATGGGGGATGCCCCCGAGCCGCCAGCCAGAGCTCGTGCAAGGGGCAACTGGTCCCCTGCCTGCAGCCACCGGTGTCCCCACATGCCGGGTGCAGCAGGTTGCAGGCTGCACCCCAGCTCCCACGTCACCCAGCTCAGGCCAGGCTGCACCCCTCACCCTCCTCCTCTGCCTCCTCCTTCTCCTGGACACTTGTCCCCAGGCCAGCACCGCACACCAGCACTGAGTAGAGGAAGGAACACACATGGGGAGCTGCAGCATCCACCTCCAAGTGACATGGGGAGCTTGCAGCACCCACCTCCAAGCCCCTATAGTGTTCACCTCCAAGCCCCTATAGTGTTCACCTCCAAACCCCATGGGCAGCCATGGTGTCCACCTCCAAACCCCATAGGGAGCCACAGCATGCAAATCCAAACCCCAGCGCTGACCTCCTGCCATGTCCCAGTGTGCCCTTGCCTGCTTGCCCAAACACAGGCTGCTCTGGCGGACACCGGGGCTCGGTGGTGATGGTGAGACCCCATCTTGGTGCCGTCCCTGGTGCGGCTCTGGGGCAGCTGGGCCCAGTGTGGCTGCAAACACTTGTTGTTGTGAAATTCCTGCTGCCCTCCTCCCCTCCCCAGCACGCCTGCACGCACGCACAGGCACCGCCGGAGTAATCAGGCTTTAGAGGAGAAAAGCTGCAGGGCTTAGCGGAGCAGGAACCCTCGTCCCCACCCCGGCAGCAGCTGGGGGAGGGCAGCTCCGGGAGGAGGCCCCTCGCCTACCCCATCCCTCCATCCGGGCTATCCCGGCAGCCTCCTCTCCAGTGATGGGACCATGTGTGGCCAGCGCTCGTGCTCCTGCCCCAGGGGTGATGCTGCAGAGTGAGGGGCATCCCCGCACCCCCTGCATGGTGCTCATCCATCACCCTTCATGTCCCCTCCGTCACAGCCGAGCCACATCCCCAGCAACCCCACTGCAGCAGAGTAGTCCTAACAATTCCACACAGACATGGCTTGGGAGCATCACTGGTAGAACGCTGATGGGGTAAGGTCCCCATGTCAACAGCCCCAGTGCCGGCAGAAGAAGACAGCTCGTCTCAGCCTGGTGCCAGAGCCGGCTGGCCTGCAGAGAACCCCCCCCATCCTCACGCTCAAAACCGCTTGCTTCAGCTGCTGCAGGATTTAAGAGGCAGCGTGGATCGATGCAGGGCTTGGGTTCCAGCCTGGAGCTCGCCAGGCCACGTGGCAGGAGGGACAGGCTGCCCTTCCCTGAGCATCACACTCCATGGGGATGCTGGGTGCTGGCGAGGCTGGGGTGCACCCTCAATGGGTGCTGCCAGGGAGGTGGGGGACCCACCCCTGGACGGGTCACACCTTAACACCGAGAGCAACGGGCGCTGGGGCCGGAGCGGGGAGCGCGGCAGGAAAAGCACCGGACGGGAGGATGTGAGATAAAGCCGCCCGTCACCGTTATCTCGTGCCTCCTTTTCCTGCGTCCCGGCGCCTCTTCCGCCCCGTGGTGTGGCCCAGCCCCGGGTCGGGCTGGGGTTCACCAGGCCGTTGTAACCACCAAGCCATGGTGCTGCTGTGGCCTTAGCTGGGGATCTCCAGGAGCGCATGTTGCTCTGGGAACGAGCCCAAGTGGTGCCCATAGGACAGCGGGGTCTGGGTGCCAAAGCGGAGAGGGAACCGGAGAGAACACTGGCTGGAGGCACACTGCAGTGGCCGTCTCCATCAGTTCCCCTCCTGCTCTGCTCTGGGATATCAGCCAGCCCTTCCCTGCTGCTCCCACCCTGCCACATCAACTGGTGCCCCAGCTCTGAGCCCCGTCACTCACAGCCTCCTCCAACCAGGGCTGATGGCAACAGAGCATGGAGCATGATCCCCCTGAGCACCCACTGCTGCTGCCTACCCCATGCAGCTCCCCAGCACCCACAGGGACAAGGGGAACACTGCCATGTCCCCTCCCATTCCCAGTGGGACAGGGGGATGCTGACGAGCGGTACCGAGCAGTGCTGCCATACAATCCCACCATTGTCCCCACCACCACACTGCATCCAGCAGCTCCCACCATCAGCAACCGCTCAGCACTGCCCTCCATGCCCACAGGGCCATTATCCTGCCCAAGTGGGATGGGTCTGTCTCCATGCTCTGTCCCCTCCAAGGACCTCAGGACCTGCTTGCTGTGTGGTGCCTGGTGGTGCTGTGCCCCAAACCCAGCCTTGCAGACATCTCAGCAGCTCCTTGCCAGCCTCTGCCCAGCCAGGTTGCTAATTGCAGCGGGGGGGAGGAATTAATGATCTTAATCCCTTCTTTATGATTGACCCAAGTAAAGACTGCGAGGGCCCCCCTTGCCCTGTCCCATTTCTACCCCCTTCCCGGCCCCCATCCCCTGGGGAAGGCGCCGGGCAGCGTCATCTGGGTCCCTGTCAGAAGGTGCTTAGTCCCGGCCGCAGCATTAAGGGGCACGTGATGGGCTCCCTCACTCGGGTCTTTGCACCGGGCAGCTTAAGCAGCCTGGAGGGATGCCAGGGTTCAAGGGGACACCACCAAGGTCGGGAGGCCCCAGTGCACACCCAGGGGTTCCCAGCTCTCCATCCCTCCACGGGACCTTGCTCTCCCCCCCTGCAATTCCCCTGCCAGGTACAGGTTCTCCAGGGGGCTCAACTGACCGGTGAGCTACAACACCCAGACAACACCATCACTTGGGTGTCCCTGCTCCATGCTCCCTGCTCCCACCATGACCAGCTTACATAGGAAACCCCAAAAAAGTGTCCCCCAACACCCTGGGGTGCTCAGCAGCAGCTGCTTCCCATGGTGTGAGTGGACAAAGGGAGTTTTCCTCCACTTGTAGGCTTCCCCTGGAGCTTAGCCCAGCAGCACCCTACATCCCTGCTCCATCTACCCCAGGGCTGCCCGAATCCCGCACACATCCCATGGGACCATGCTGGAATAGTCCTAATAACTCCAAAATACAAAATAATACAGGTTGCAAAAGGATCTCTGGTGGTCCAGCACCAGGAATGATGGACTGAGAGTCCGCTGATCGCGGGCACCATTCCCTGTCAGAGGGGAGCAGGACAGGAGCTTTGCTTCTCATACAAAAAATGCCAAGCTGCAGTTCCCAGCCCGCTTCCCTATGCTATTTCACTGCATGGCTGGGAAGCCACCGGCTCCCGCTGGTGCAGAAAGTCTCGCCTCCAAGAAAGAACTTCTGCTTTTCCTCTAATTTTAAGTAAACCAGGCTCCTCCTGGAAGAGCCGCTGGGCGGTCAGCCGTGGAGAAGGAACCGGCAGAGCCGACGCCGAGCTGCTCCCGGGCTCCGGAGACAAAGGCAGAACACACAGATTCGGCTTTCTCCTAATCCCTGGGCGCTGGGTGGGCGCGGGGGATGTGGCTTTGTCCGCCCGGAGCAGACAGAGGACGAGGACGGAAGGGACCCCGGCGTCTTTTCAGCCTGCAGAAAGGCGGTCATTGTCCCCTCTGCCGGGTTTTTGTCCCCACTTCCTCCCCCTCGCCACGCGGCCGCTCGCCTGGCGCGGCCCCCCCCTCCCAGCAGAGCCCTGCTGATGGGGATGGACACACGGACAGACAGACACAGGCAGACCTAAGGAGGGCACTCACCACCGGCACTTGCCCATCTCCAAGGCAACCCAAGAGGGGTGTAGGGTGAGGGAAGCTGTGGATGGAGGTACAAGAGAGGGGCCAGAGGTGGGCCCCATGCTCCTCATGAGCACAGACCTCAACCACCACGGACAGGAGCTCAGGATGGCCAGGATTGCAGGGCCATGTGTGGTGGGAGAGATGCCTGCGATGTTCCAAGGCACCCTTGAGCATCCTGGTGTGTGAAGCACACCCTGGGATGAGAAAAGCCAGCAGGCAGAACAGGACCACCACCCTGCAGCACCATCATGGGTCACAAGGTCCAGATGAAACCCAGCTCAGAGGCTCAGGAGAACAAGCAGCACCAGAACAAGGTTCAAAGCAGCTCCAGCCGCAGCACCACAACACCCGCTTCAGCTCCCAGGTACCTGATTTCCACAGCACAAACCTGCTGCTCCCTCCACAGTGACACGGGTCAAATGGAAGATGTTTCACCACAGCCTCCTCCACCAGCCAGGCAGCAGGCACCAGACCAAAGGGCACTCTCCGACCACGCAACAAAGCACAAGGAAGTCTTTGAGCTGTCAGGGACTCAGCCAGGCGAGAGGCAGCCATGGGGACTGCTGGCAGGGCAGACACCAATGGCACCCTCACCTCTGCACTGCTGCTTCCCCCAGTGTGGGGAAACAAGGTGAACCAAGAGCGAAATCAAGCTTCCATCTCCCAAGGCCGAATACCTTTCAGGACACCCATTCTGGGAGAACATGGTGCTTGATAACTCAGGGCACCCTGAGGCAAGGACAAGGACATTGTTTGCAAGCCATCACCTCTGTCAGTCCTGAAAGCCCCCAAGCTCTGCTCTTCAGATTCATCCTCCCCAAAACTGGTCCAGCCAGAAGATCGACTCCGGGTGGGCCATGGAAGTTACCATCACCCACTGCATTTTCTCCAGACATCAAGAGAGGACGCCCAGGCCTGGGGGAGCTTTGGGCAGTGTTGTAAATGCTGAAGCCTCACCCTGGGCGTCTGCAAGTTAAAGAGCCAGAGCAATGAGAGGTCTGTGATGGGTCACCAGATGGGCAACTCACATGGAGATAGTTCATCTCCCATGCTCCCAACATCCTTGGAAGGGCCAGCTGTGGCAGCCGCTCTGCTCATCTCTGCTACCGAGGTGGCACTGAGGGATGTTAAGAAGCCAACTCCTGAATTAAAAAGGCTATGGAAGATTAAATCCAGCATCTGGAGTTAGCCCTGGAAGCAGATGGCGGCTCATCATGGCGCACAGAGTGGCTTTCACCCGTTTCATCGTTGCAGGCAGCCACTCTGCTCTGGTGGTGCCTCTCCAGAGAGCTCAGCATGGCCAGCATGGGCCAGAGACATGTCCTGCCACGCACATCCTCAGGGATGCGGTGAGGCCGTGCTGCCATCCTGCAGATGCCCAGGTCAGATCCCTACACCAGGGCTCCAGCAAAGGCACGTTTTATCCCTGTTAGTTGTGCCTTTCCCCACATAACCCCATGGCTGCTGCGGGCTTCCCAACCCAACGTTGGACATCCAGATCAGTCAAATGCACCCATCAAGGCAGAGCCTATCACCAACATGCCCTGGACTCCCACTGCAGAGAGGACAAGGATATCCCCATGGACACCATCACCTCCAGGCACATCCTTGGACCTCACCCTGCAACATCCTGCATGCACCCCACTGTGCCCAGGGCCACCCCATGCTTCCCAGCTGGAAAACATGGGCTGCATCCTGCCTCCGCGGGGTGGTGGTTATGGATTAAGGAGTCTTAAATGTCAGACGACCAGGCGCTCCCTGGAAATCCACTTATCTCGGCTGCCACTCGGAGCGGCCAGAGCCGGGCGGTTATGGAGATAACGCGATTTGAAGCGTCCACCCGAGCGTTGCAGGGCTGCGGGTGCCCTGCGGACAACACCAAGGCACCTCCTCCCCTCCTCCCTCACCCAGCTGCTGCCCAGAGCGCCGGGTGATGGCCGCGCTGCTCCCACCTGCACCGCATCCCCTTCCCCAATCCAGTGGGATGAGGGAAGCTTGGCAGCGTCACCTCCGCAGCGCTCATCCATCCCCCCCATGCCAGAGCTGCACCAATTCGCTGCCCAAATCCTAACACGACTGTAACTAAAACCTACCAGATTGAGCCTGGGGAAGGGCCCCCCCGCCGTGCTTCTCCCCCCCCATTCCAAATGGGATTGAACAGATCTGCGCTCGCCCGAGCCCAGCTCTCAGCCAAGCAGCATCTGACACTCGCGCACGGCGGCAGGGCTCTCTGCCGCTCACCCGCTCCCCCAGCTTGGCATCCCCTCACCTCACGCCACCCCCTTGGAGATGCAGCATCACTCCCAACCCAGCAGAACACACCCAGACCCTCCTGCAGCGACCCAGCTCTTTGGTCCCGTTAGTCCCCAGTGTCCCCTTCACCAACAGAGGTACCCAAGGGGATTTCAAGGTGGTGATGTGCAGGAGACCATGTTCAATAACCAAAGGAGAGAAGGGGCAGGCACAGCAGATGACAGCAACAATGGGTATCCCAGCAGGAGCTCCAGGAGCCACCATGAGGGGCTGTGGGGCGCCCAGGCAATGCTTCACCCCCAGGAGACCCACACACAGCCCGTGAAGGCCAAGCTGAGATGTGTGAATCACTCTGGTTAACAGATGGGGTGATTATAGCGTAAATTACTCAGAGTCTGACTGGTAACAAGGGCAAGGAAAGACCGATCAGCAGGCACAGAGCTCCAGGAAGTTCATTACAAGTAAGAAAAGAAGTTGTAGGCACAGCCACATGGGAGTATTTGATGGCGAAGAGCCCCAAACCTATTAGTGCCACCTCCAAGTACCACCTTCAATGTGTCCTAGATCCACCAGTGCACCTCCAATGGTGCCCAAATCCATTAGTGCCACTTCCAATGATGCTCAGATACATCAGTGCCACATGCAAGAGCAACTCCAGCCTGGAGAGGTCCCATTGTGCTCCCAGCCCTCTCCAGATCTCTTCCCTCCGCATCCCACCAGGCAGAGCACAAACTGAGGGGCTGCTCCCAGGAAAGCCAGTGGTGGGAAGGGCTGGTACACCATGGTCACCATCACCAGCAGTGAGCAAGAACTGCGCCAGCAGCAGGCACCGGGTCCAGCTCAGGGCATGAGTTTGGTCATTAACGGGTGGTGAGGACCGCCTGATCCTTCGTGATGAGACCCTCTACTTCAAAGGTGGCTATCACCTCAGTGCCTCTACCCCATGGACCCACAGGACATCAGGGAGGAGCTGCGCAAGCAAGGGCGCAGTGAGCACCCAGCCCACCCTGTGGGCTGAAGAAGACATTGGCATGCAAGAGGCATCTCTGCTGCTCATACCAGAAACACCCCAGAGGGCTGGGTCACTGCTGCTTCTGTCCTTGTGGATTGAGGGATGCAATCCCTCCCCCCAGCCCCCCACAAACACCCATTCCTGAAGGCAACTGCTTTAAGGAATCACTTTGAACACTGGGAAGCCGCCAGGACCCGTGAACGGCCGCGATTGACAGATGTCCAAGAGGATGGCGAATAATCCCGTCTTCCTCTGGGAGGATTCGGGTCGCCCTCACCCTCTCTGGGGTTTATCCATTGTCTGCATCCGCCGGCGGTTGTTATTTTTGGTCAGCCCCGCGTTTTGTTTGGCCTTGCCGGCAGGAGGGAAAAAGAAAGAAGAGAAAGGGGAGGAAGGCTGCTCGGCAGGGGCAGGACCAGCTCCGTTTTGGGAAGGGGCAGTAGGGCACCCCAGAGCCCTTGGGGAGTCCGAGTGTGTCTCCTCCCAGCTCCACAGCCTTGCTGAGCACAGCCACACTCACCACAGCAAGCACAGCTTCCCATGGTGCCTGCGGGAATTGCTCCCAGTAAGCCCAATGGGCCAGAGGGGCTTGAGAGGTTTTGGGGGGCAGGTCTTGCTGCCCAGCTGCCAGCACCTTCCTGTGCAGGCTGCAGCTGGGGTCATCTCCAGCAGCAAAAGGGGAGCTCCAGCAGGGATGGGCAAATCCTGCCCATGGCCAGCACCATCCCAAGCCCTGCCTGCAGACCCACATGTGCCTTAGGTCCACCACCATGGGCCAGAAAAGACTGGCTCATGAAAGCCGGTCTCCAACCTGCCCTGACCCTCTGGGGCTGTGGACCCCATCCTTCACACTTCACCCCCAGCAATGCGCATCCAAGCAGCCTTCCCAATGGCTAGGGCTTGCCAGCACTGCAGGATGCAACTCAGGCAGCTCCTGGGACCCATCCCTCCAAGTTGTGTGCAATGGGAGGTGTCAGCAGAGCCAGGGAATGAGACACCCAAGAGCTCCTGAGGAGAAGACATGCAGCCATGCCCCAAGACTTTGCGCTTCTCCCAATGTACCCAGTGGAACCAGGGGAGCATCAAGCCAAGACTTGCCATCCTTCTCCATTCCGCCTTCCTGGTCTGCCTACAAAGCACCAAGACAAGAAGCTGCCTCCCCACTCAGCAAGGCTTTGGCTCCTGCAGGAGATGGAGGGCACAGCACACAAAACCACTTCTCCCCAGCCTTCCCCACGGCTTGTCATTCAAGCAAACCCCGTGGCCTTTAAGCTGCCAAGGTATCAGAGCTGCTCCGGAATCGGCTCCTGCTCGGCTCCTGCCCTGGAGCAAGGAATCTGAAATGCTGCCACTGGAAACGAAACAGAGCATCCGTCATTTTACTTGCCAGGAATATATCCAGCCCCCAAAAAAAGAAATGCTGCCTGCTAAAGAGCCAGCAACAAACGCCCTCGATCGCACCGGCGAAGCGGAGCCTGGCATCGGGCATCGCCACCCGGGGCCTGCTTCCCTGCTGCATTCAGAATCACCCGAAATTCAATGAGCAGCAGAGTCAGGAGAGGACTGGAGCCACCCTGGAGCAGGGTCAGGACGGCTGGGGGGGGACCAGCAGATCCCACCTAGGATGCTACAAGGAAAACCCATGGGTTTGGAGCAAGAAGAGGGAGGTGGCAGAGGCAGGGCTGGAGGGGATGGAAGTGTCCGAGCAGAGCCAGCACTGCTGGGGGTGCCCATGGGAAGCCACCCTGCCCGCAGGCACTGCCAGCATCCTGCCCCTGGCCATTCCCAGTGGCATCCCCAGGAAAAGGAGCTGCGTTCCCAGCCAGCCCAGCCCCCAGCCCAGGCAGGCCAAGCCAAATATCTGCAAGAGGCGCTCCCCTCCATGGGAACGGCGACTCCACGCAGAGTTCACATGCCCCAGCAATGCCTGATTAAACTCCCAAACTCCCAGGGAATACCCCTGAGGCTGTCTGCAGATAAGCGAGGAGCTGGGCTGCTCGCAGGAAATGCAGGAACTGGGAAAGAGCAATGGCTTTTTTTTCCTTGCAAATCCAGACTAACACAGAGCAAACCCCAGCGTGCTCTGGCTCAGACACAAGCACTTGCCTAAGCTCACTGCTGTGCACCCCCGGAGCTTCCTGCTCTCCGGACCGACCGGGAGCTCACGGGTGACCCCAGCACCAAGCTGGATCCCACTGGAGGCAGTGGGGATGGAACTGGAGAGCCCAGGATAACTCAATGCAGCACAGAGGAGCTGAGCAGGACCCAACAGGCTGAAAGACGTTGAGCAAGAGGATGGTGCTGAGTGGAGGGAGGGCTGCAGGAGGTACCCGAGGATAGGAACGCTTGCTGCTAACACCTTTATCCAGGAGCTGAGATGCTCCATCATTTCAGGTCACCCTGGGGAGCACCTCAGACACTGGTTTCACTGGTCCTTGGGTCTCCTGCAACCCCACTACTGCCCTTCTCCTCCCATTTGGCTTTCTGTGACATCACAGCACTAGACCCAGATCTCCCAAGCTGTCCACATAGTCAAGGGCAACAGTAGTCAAGGAAACCATGTTGGTGCAGCACCCAATGTGATGGGCAAGCTGGAGCATCCCAGGGTAACGAGGAAGGAGATGATGCTCCTCCTCCTGAAGGCAGGGGAGCAACCAGCTCCTCCTCCTCTCCTGTGCTCCATGAGAGCTGAGCCACAGGGAGGGTTTGCATGTCTTGGGGATCAGTGACCCCAGTGCTAGAGCATCCCAGGGGTGCTCCATCCTGACAGCCACAACATCAGCTTTGATGGAGACCAACTGACGTTGTAAGGTTGAAGTTCTGCTTTCAACCAGGATCTGCACTGACTGCACATGGTGCTCTCAGGCAGGCAAACTTGTCTGACATCACAGGAGCATGGGCAATGCACCTATCCAAGCCAAGTTCTCCTTCAGAGGAGATGTCTTGCAGCTCTCTTGGTTCTTGGTGCTTCTTCAAGAATCAGCCTAAGAGGAAGGGTGTCCTCCTTCCCTGTAGCATGCCAGCAGAGCATGGAAGAGCAGCAGTCCTGGGCAACCTGATGGGAAGAGTCAGTAGGAAAATGGCTCCCAGAGAGCTGCTGGCACAAGAAGTCCTGCCCTGGGGATGTGTAGGTTTTCACTGGGTGTCTCGCACACAGCCAGGAGACCTCACTGTGGCCTTTCTACAGATGAAGGCAGCAAATAAGAAAGATGGAGAGAGACTTCACCAAGGCCTGTCGTGACAGGACAAGGAGCAATGGTTTTAAACTGACAGAGGGCAGGGTTAGGTTGGACATCAGGAAGAAATGGTTTACAATGAGGGTGCTGATGCAGTGGCACCCAGAGAAGCTGCGGCTGCTCCATCCCTGGCAGTGCTCAAGGCCAGCTTGGATGGGCCATGCCCCCCATGGCAGGGGGTGTTGGTCTTGGATGATCTCTGAAGGTCTCTTCTAACCCAAACTGTTCTGATTCTACAGGACTTTAACTACCAGCACTGTGCCTTACCAAAAAAGCACAAGCGAGATGCGCCGGCAGACCTCAGAGGATCAACCACAAGACAGTTGGAAAGCAGAGCTGGGGCCCTGAGAAAGAGGAAGGGAACACCACCACCACCAGCCACAACATGAGTCAGGATGGGGGGACACTCAGATGAGGAGCCTTGATTACAGGGTGTAAGCATCATCTGGACCCTCTTGGCTCCAGGCTCTGAGGGTCTACAACTGAAACTAGCATTAGACATCAATGCTTCTGCCTTTCCTCATTTCCCCATGAGCTGATGAACAAGATGG
Source organism: Coracopsis vasa (assembly GCA_026283785.1). NCBI lineage: Eukaryota > Metazoa > Chordata > Aves > Psittaciformes > Psittacidae > Coracopsis > Coracopsis vasa. Next base: position 12,467 of record JANHGB010052009.1, on the reverse strand, counting down.
GATGGCAAGGAATGAGCTGGATGTGGTTTTCACAGTTGGTGCCCGCCACAGTGTGGTGCACCCCTTCTCCAGCCAGCCCAGGGTGGGTTCAGAGACGCCAGCTTCCTCCCAGGGATCTGCCTGCTCATTTGGTGACCCCCCTGCAAGAGAACCCTCTTCCTTCACCCATGCCAAAGAGTTTGATCCCAGGCACTCCTGAAACCAAATGGTTTCAGGATCCCCATCCCCAGGTGGGTCCTCCAGCTGCAGCACTGGGAGGCACCAGAGATGACAGGAATGGGGCCTCCAGAGCACAGTGCACCAGCCCAAAGGGTTGATATCCACATCGCCTGCTCTCAATGGACATCCTCCTCCACGTGCTGCTTTCTCCAGCCTGCTCCATCTCCACAGGGGCCACCACACCCTGGAAAAACCTCATTTTTCCAGGCTTGGATCAAGCACAGGTGACCGGAAATGATGTCCAGCAGGAGTGTGGCCATCAAGGGAAAATCCTGCTGGAAAGCAGCAGAACTCCATCCCCAACAAGTGCGACCCACAGTGCCAAGGCAGCCACACTCCAACCAGGACAGCTCTGCCTGGTCCATCACATTAGAGGGACTTGGCCTCCAGCATGAACTTCACCATGCAGGTTTGTGCCTTCAGGTGTTTTCAGAGGAGGAATATATATTCAAATTAAGCAAGAAAGCCAAAAGATTTGGGCATGCAACCGAGCTCCTGTGATTTCCCTATCTGCTGCTGGGCATCCATGGAAAAATCCCATGGAAATTTCTGCTAAAATATAATCATTCCACAAAAAAAAAGGGAAAACCCAAAGGAGGCTCAGCTCGCTGGACACAGCATGCCAGGAGGGGCTGACAGAGCTGTTACGGTCTATTGGGCCAATAATCCACAAACTAAGACAGATTTATTGTACATGGCAGATCGTAACAGCTCCAAAGAAACCATCACTGTCTCCCGGTGCTTAAAATTCACTTTCTTGGGGGGAAAAAAAAAGGCCAAAATATGGCTTGAAGAGATAAGATGCGTGGTTGTGACAGACAGAAGCCTGTGCAAACACATATTATGGGGTTTTTTCTCTCTTGGTATATAAATAAATAAAATATCTCCTCTTCCAAGGCGAGCGCAACAGCATTACCCAGCTCGGAGCGCTGTCCTTACCACCGGATTACCCGGCTTGGTTTCACCTCCCTTTAGCAAGATGGATTTGTAGGGATGTTGTTTCCGCCCCAATATTACAGCCTGAACAGAGAGAGGGAGATGAAAATGAAGCTAATTAAAGCCAAGTTGTTCCCATCTGCCTTGCTGGGATGGGTGGGTTTGGGTCCCCTCTTCTTGGAAGGTGCAAGCCTCCAAAAAGCAAGATGCCAGAATGGAGAGCAGGCTCTTCCCACTGCACATTGTGATGGTGAGCCCAGGATGTGGGGATGTTTAAGGAGTAATAAAGGGCAATCAGTGCTTTCCCTTCAGCTTTGTTCCTGGGTGGACAGGTCCTGGGAGCAGGACCAGGAGAGAGACCAGCTCAGGCCCATCAGTAATTGTGATGCTTGAAATCAGCCTGAGTCTGGTGAGAGCTTAGGCCAGCTCATCATATCCGACGGGATCAAAGGGGCTCAGCCAACAGGTTTAGTGTGGCTCAGCCCAGCCGACGGGGTAGACCTGGCCCCCGCTTGCTCTGCACCCAGGGAGCATGCATCCCTCAGTGGGGTGATGCCGGCAGGATGCCCAGTGAGGCCCTGAACCCCCCCAGCATCATCATGGGTCAGCATTGCACTCACCAGCCCCCCGACTGCACCCCAAAACCACCCCAAAGACGGGGTGCTGGGCCAAGCAACCCAAGCAACAACAATGGCTGTGCTCAGAGATGCAGAGCAATGCCCATGGATGCAAGGAGGGGGTTTGCACAGATACCCAAGCCCCCTGGAAGCGATGGGCTGGGGCTGGCTGGGAGCTCCAGGGAGGGAGTGGAGCCGAGTAATTAGAGCAGGAGGCTGTGAGTCAGCAAACGATGCGTAACCTCGAGGTTGACAATGAGGGAGAAGATGGCAGTTTCGACCGAGAGCGCCCGCTGAAAGGGCACATTTAGATATGCAAGAAGCAGCAACTCCCAGCAATCAGAGGGCTGGCGACCTGCTCCACAAACCACGCTGCTCCACAAAGCACGCTGCTCCGCAGCGGCCGCCCGCTTGCCACAAACCGGTCCCTTTCTCCACCATCGCTGCAAATAGAGACGTGGGCAGTCACAGCCCAAACCCGATGGGAGCAGGGACCACTTCCAAACACCCCAGTGCTCAGAGCGGGAAGGACAGCGGGCAGCCTCTCCTGCAGCACCCCAGCCTGCCTGGGGAGCGGGATGCAGCCGGGCTCGGTGCCTGACCTTGCTCTGGATGCCCTGGAGAGACGAGCAGCCAGCGGCGGGGATCCTCCAGCACGCAATGGATATTAAGGGCAAGGTTTGGCTCGGAAGCAAACCCCAGCTCCAGGCACAGGCTCATTCCCTTCTTGTTTTAGAGGGGGGTGGGTGTCCGTGAGGGCTGCAGGCAGGTAGGGCCCTGCCGCACAGCAGCCCTCGGCGAGCAGAGTTTAATTAACCCCGGAAAGCAATCGCTCAACGGCCAGCGCGGGAATCGATGCGGAAGGGGCAGCTTGCTGCCAAGGGACCATCTGCTCGGGAGAGGGATGGAGGCTCCGGGTCCCCCCCCCGCTGCCCCACGCCTGCCGGGAAGCTGCCGTGGGGCAGCTGCTTGGGGTGGGGGCCCGATCCTGAGCATTACCACCAGGTCCCCCCGCCCTCGCCTCGACCCTTGCTTCCCGTAAAGCCCCACGTTCCCACGTGATTTCCCACACGCTGCAGCCCACCCCCACCCCAGCACAAAGCCTGCCCCTATGGGGGGTCCCTCCAGAGCAAGGAAGCCGCTGGGATGCAGCTGAAGGAGAGATGGGCAGGATGTGACCAAGCATCCAACTCACCCACTCCACAGCTGTTTTCAGCCATGAGATGAGTTTGGGGCAGTCTCAGCCTTGAGGGCACAGGGGGGTGTGCCTTTTGGAGCACCACATTCTACCTACAGCCAGACTCCCAGAGGAATACTCAAAGGGATGCACTCAGCATCCAGCATCACCCAGGGTACCAGCCGCCCTGCCATAAAGCACCATGTTCCCTCCTGGTTAGAGATGCCCCATGGCAGCCTGGTAGGACAAGGAGCCAGACAACCGAACCCCCCCACCAAGAGGAGGCAGCAGGGAAACCCCTGGAAGAGGAGAGAAACTAAGGAACACAGATTCATCTTTCCATGCTGCGCCCCATACCATGGCCACCCCGGTATGAGCTGAGAGGGGCACAGAAAGAGAAGAGGTTCTGCTGTATTCACACTGCACCATGCCTGCCCACACTCCAGCAACAGCCCCCCAGCACCCACCTGCACCCTCAAGCTCTGTGTGCAGCCCTGGGCCCTTCTCTAACCCTGTACCTCCCAGTTACTCCTTGCTTGCTTTTCTTTCCACTCAACAAATGATGCCAGGCACACAGAGGCACACGCTCCCAAGGGATCCAGGAGCTGCTCCCCACCACAGAGCTCTGGGATGGGTTCCCTGAGCAAGCCTGGGATGAGCGCAGGGATCTGCAGCAGCATCCCAGGGCAAAGCCAGCCAGAGGGGGAAGAGAAGGATTTTGTCCCGCAAGACGGGACTCAGTGAGAGTGGATGGCATCACTCCTCCCTCTCCTACAAGGGGACTTTCTGTCGCCAGCACATCCTACCCAGCTCCCAGGGTGACCACATCTCATCTTGCTCAGCACCACAGAGGTGGTGCAGATGCTCCCAGTCTGGGAGCCAGGGGACACCTTGGGCTCCTTTTCATCACCTCCTCCTGGTGCCCTGGACCTGCAGACTCTCCGATGGCAGCAGCAAAGCTGGAAGCGGATGGTGCTCCCTGCACCCATGCACAGCAGGTTGGGTACCAGCTCAGGGGCCACCTCTGCTCCAGGGAAACATCCTGGTGGATTCAGTTCCCAGTCAGTGACGAAAACAAGCTCAGGCTCCACTGTGGAGTTGGCGGGGTGAGCGCTGCCAGCACATCCCACTGCACTCATATTCCCAGGGGAATACTCAGAGGGCTGCTCTTGGTACCCAGCACCACCCAGGGTACCAGCCATGCCGATGCAGGGCCTAGGGATGAGGCATTCCTTCCATTCCTGCCTGCCCTGCCATGGCAGCCCATGGGGAGAATAGGCAGACCACTGCAGGGGGAAAACTGAGGCAGGGAAGGGCTGGGATGTATCCACACACAGCTGGTGTCAGCAAAGGGACCCAGAGCGAGCTTTTCCAGCTTTTCCTGCTCCTCCTCTTCCCGTGGCCATCCCAGTCGGAGTGCACACAGAGGAGGACAGTGAGCAAAGAGAGAGCAGGAACTACTCCAACCCCAGGACAGCATGTGAGGCAGAAGCACATCCCCAGCACTCCCAGGGTGAATCCAACCCCCTTCAAACTGTGCTTGACCCCCCAAGCTGGTGCTCAGACGCCCAAAATGCTGCTTGATCCCCAAGCCAACTCTCAGAGCCTAAATTGGTACTGAGCCCTCTAAAATGATGCTTGACCCCAAGCTGGCGCTCAGCCCATCGACACGGTGCTCAGCACCCCAACACCATGTTTAACACTCCAAAATGCTGCTTGACCACTAAGCCAGTGCTCAGGACCCTAAAATGGTGCTGAACCCCAAAACCGCTCCTTAGAACCCTAAAACAACGGTTGACCCCCAAACCAGTGCTCATCCCCCCTTGCTGGTGCTCAGCCTCTCCAAATGATGCTTGACCCCCAATCGGTGCTCAGTTCCCCAGAACAGTGTTTGACCCCTAAAAAGGCTCAGCCGCAATGAAGGGGTCAACCCCACCGGGAGGTGCCCAAAGCAGGGCTGCCTCCGATCACCCCCCAGAGCACCCATGGACCATGGGGAGAGGCCCAGGGTCACCGCTGCCCATCGTCCCCAGGGACAGCCGCTCCAGTTTCCTCCAGTGCTCTGTACTGGTTGTGTGGTCTTCAGAAAAGCTGGAGAGCCCAGGTGTCTCCCCCAATTTCCTCTGCCCCTGGGCTCAGCATGTCCTCCATCACCAAAGGGATGGCAGCACCATGGCAGGGATGCCGGTCCCCCCAGGGCCACATCTCTTGGCTGCACCACACGTCCCAGCACGGTGTCCTGGAGGGGGCCACCTTGTGCCCCCTTCCCAGTGCAAAAAGTCACCCCCCACCAAATTCTCAGCCACAGGCATCCCTGCTCCTGGAGACCCCAGGTAACCAGTGCCCTCCAGCTCTGGCATCTCCAGACCCACAGACACAACTCCATCACTGCCCTGTCCCCTCATCCCTCCTGAATCCCCAACCCTGAACAATCCACCGTCCACAGCATGAATTCATCCCGGTTTAATCTCCACAGTGCATCAGCATGGGGAGGGGAGGGAAACATCTTTTCTCCTGTTTTTGGGATCTTAATCCTTACCTGGGGTCATATTTACCTATCCTCTCACTAATCCCTGAATGCCTTCCCAAAGGAAAAAGCCCCATCCTCCACCAGCCAACACTTGGCTGCTCCCAGCAGGAGCTGGACCAGGGAGCACCCAGATCCCGGGAACACCCAGAGCCCAGGAGCACCCAGAACCCAGGCACCACAGGTTTAGCACTCAAGGTGACTGCAGTTCTTCCCAGCAAGGTGGCCAATACATGTTTTCATTTAAGGAACCTGAATGGGAAGTTGGGGAGAAGGGAGATGCAGGCACACCAAGCGATGAAGGCAAAGCCTAGCAGGTCTCAGCTCAACTCATGGGCTCAAAGCTCTAGGAAACATGTAGGATAAGGATGAGAAACTGCCTCTTCAAAAGGATCTGCTGGAAAACCATGTGGTTTGCAACTCCCATGGCCAAGGTGCATGGGGACACCTCGGGAGCATCTCCCACCCCTGGCCGTGCTGATCCCTGCCTCAGTTTCCCTGTGTGTAGGGAGCACAGGCCACCCCTCTCCCTGGGGATTCAGGCAGCACAGGATGCCCTTGAACCACCTCCAGGGCATCAATGGTGCTGGGCAGGAAACATGCCTTGGGAATCACCCTGGAGCTCTGCAGATGGGGGGACAAGGGCTCATGTGGCTGGGGGGGATCCCTGCAGATGTGGGGGACACAGGGCTCTGCAGAAGGGGGGACAGGGGGAGCAAGGGCTTTGCATATGGGGGCTCTGCAAACAGGAGGATCTGCAGGTGGGGGACAGAAGACAGAGGGGAGCATGGAGCCCTGTAGCTGGGGGACAGGGTCCCTGCAGAATGGGGATAAAGGGGTCCCTAGAGATGAGGGGACGGGGGCTCTGTAGAAGGGGACAGTGGGCCTTGCAGACGAGGTGGGGACAAGGGGCACAGGGGTTCCTGCAGATGGAGGACACGAGGGTCCCTGCACATCTGCCCTTCTCAGGCCAACCTCCTGCTTTGCCACCCCTATACCGGAGCTGCCCCCACCTCTGGTGCAGCAGAGGGCTGCAAGGAGCCCCTCCAGCACGGCAGGGGCTGCCCACAGCCTGCCCTGACCCCCAGCCCCGCGGCCAGCAGAGGCGAGCAGAGGCGAGCTAAGCGGTTATGGCAGCGCAGCCCTCACGGCTGCCAGACAGCGCACGCTCCACCGCGGCCGGCACCTTGCCGCGCCAGCCTGGAATTTGCAAGCTGTCCTGATGCATTAAAGCACAAACGCCTGGCGTCCAGCTCCCAGCACTGCCGGGGCCGAGCTGGGCTGGGCCATGGCATCCCCCGACAGGGTCCCCATCGCTGTCCACAAGGGCTGCCAGAGCCACCCTCATCATCTTCATCCTCTACATTCATTTTTCTCCCCATGCCCCAGCTTTAAAAAGCTCTTTCAGCAGAGCAGGGGGATGCTGCCAGCTCACAGCACCCTCATGGGCACAGCACTGCGAGGATCACCACAGGGAGACAGCTACGGATGGGCTGCAGTCCCTTGGGGAGCAGGGGATCCCAGGGTCCCCCCTCCCCGTGCCCCGAGCCACACTGTGCTCCCCCAGGTCTGGGTGCTCCCCACTGGGGCCAGCACCCACCATCCTGCATCCAGAGATCGCCCTGCTCCAAGGGACTCCATGGGACTACACTCAAAGCCACTCCTTGTTCATGCCCCCGGCTGCCCCTCCAGGTCTTCCCAAGGGATGGGTGTGCTGTGGGATGCTTAGACACCAGCCAAGGCTGCAGGCAAGGGGACATCCCGCTCTGCAGCATCAGCACACACTCATCCTCACCCACACACCCAGCAATGCTCTTAAACCACTGCAGGACCCAACACCCACCCACAGCCACCAACACAGCCAAGGGGTGACCTGCAAAGGGACACATCCATCCCGCAGCTGGGCGGGATGGGCTCGATCGGCTGTGCCGATCCCAGCCGGCACGGGGTGAACAGCAGCAGGATGCCCGTGGGAGGAGGGAACAGCAACAGCCGGTTGGAATAGGAGTGTGAAGAAACGGCTCTTGCGTGCTCTGTCCGGAGGCAGCCAACGAGGCCATATTTGAAATGCTTCGCATACCTCCGGTCATCAGATTAGCGAGATGCAGAAGGTAAAGCAGAGGGCAAGAGGAGCCCGGCCGCCCGCTCCCATGGCCAGCAGGAGCTGCAGGAAATGTCCCCAGCGGGGATGAGGGAGGCCATGGGGACCCTAAGAGCAATGGGTGCCTGGGATCCACTTCTGCTGTGATCCCAGCTGGACACAGCACAGAAGGTGAGGAAGCACAATCTAGCTCAGCACTCGCAGCCAGCCCATGTCCACAAGCCTGCTGCTATGTCCCAGCCACCAGCCACTGCCACCCCTCACCTCCCCATGGGCCAAACAGGACTTGGACCTGCTGAAAAACCTTTTAGTGGATAAAGGGGGCTCACAGGAAAGTAGGAAGGAGACTTTTCACCAGGGGCTGCTGTGACAGGACATGGGGCAATGGTTTCAAACTGCAGGAGAGTGGGTTTAGATAGAGCAGAGGGAAATGTTATACAATAAGGGTGCTGAGGCGCTGGCACAGGGTGCCCAGAGAAGCTGTGGCTGTCCCATCCCTGGCAGTGTTCAAAGCCAGGTTGGACAAGGCTTGAAGCAACCTGCTGTAGTGGAAGGTGTCCCTGCCCGTGGCAGGGGGCTGGAACTGGATGAGCTTTAAGGTCCTTTCCAACCCAAGCCATTCTATGAGTCTATAAAAGACCCCATACAATCTCCAAGTAACACCTGCAGGCACAGCTCCTTCGCTCTCCCTTGACCTGGACCCAAGCCTAAAGACAAAGCAGAGGGCAGAGCACTGGTCTGCACCTCCCATAGGTGTATACCTCCCTCCATCAACCACTGCACCAGTGTCAAAGGGCTTCAAGCCATCCCCAAGACATCAACACTCCTTGGTCACAAATGGTCCTCCCAGCATGGTCCATCTTCAGGAGAGTAGGAACCTACCTCTGATCAGCAACAGGGCTCAGAGAAGAGCCTCCAGAAGAGCCATGGGGCATGGAGGCATCAGAACTGAGAGCAACCAGGTCTGCAAATGCTTGTGACCCTTCAGTATCAGGATGTTCAAGTGAGAACCCCTCAGCCTTTGGAATACTCAAGTGAAAAACCCAGGACTCTGATCTGACCCACAAACTGTTTTTTCAGCCAGTCTCTGAGGGAAAGAGGCACAAAAGCTCCAAGGGCAGGTCCCAGCAAAAAGCAGTGAGAACCAATGACCCCAGGGTCCCCGGAGACACCAAGAGGTCCGAGCAGATGGATCTGCATTGCCCATTTGGGCCCGGCCAAAGACTTTCACAAGGAAGACTTCAGGAGATAGATATTGCCCAGATGCCACTAAGAAGAGCTGGAGCACTGGCATGAACTCAAGGCAGCAGCAGAGGACACCAGAGGTGAACAAGCCCAATTTCATCACACCAGAGCACAAACCCAACCCTGGCTGCAGCCTGGACCATCCCCAGGAAGCTCAGCAAGGGCTGAGCAGATGGATGCCAGGGCCAGCTGCAGACCTCATGAGTGGTAACAGCCACCAGAACCCACTGGAGTCACCCAGAAGCACCTCACAGCCCATGGGCCAAGACAGCACCGTTCCCCAGCCCTGCTACCACTGGTGCCAAAAGGTGACAATCAGACCTTTGGGATGAAGCCCATCTCAGAAGTGACCCAGAAATGACAGGTACGCGTCTCACACCATGGCACGGGTCCCATCCTCAACCCAAACAGTGCCCCCATTGAAGAAGCGTATTACAGCAGTGACACAGGCAGAGCCAGTGACCCAAGCCCTTCTCCAGCTCCCGCCTCTCTGAGCTGGGATAGTGGGGATGGAAAAGCACATCCTGCCTGGAAAAATCAGAAAATGGCAATTTCTGTCTTTGCCACCAATTCCAGGGTCAAGGCCAACACACACCTTCCCCTGTCTGAGCCACCACTCCACAAGCATCACTCTACGGTGGTGACAGGTCCTCATCCTCCCAGCACAAAGGATGCCCCAGTTCAATCAGTGGAAGATGCTTTGGTACGAACAACACTGTTTGAGGATGAGGACATAGAGCCAGACCTACAAACTCCAAGGCAAGACCACAGCAAGATCACAAGGTGGACACACCACAGCCATGATTCAAGTCCCTTTTCCATACCATAGCGATGGATGGGTGGAGACCAGAGACACCAAGGCAGCCCCTCGAAAACCTGCTGACCTTAACAATCCTCTTCTTCACATAACAACAGGCTGCCACCCATGGGTGGCAAGGGCTGTCATCTCCACATGTGTGCAAGCCATGAGAAAAGACAAGACAGGACGAAACCAACCTGAAGACATTGATGCACTCCACAACACGGAGAGACTATTGAGCAGGTGAGGACGTGCTCCACAATACGTTCATATCATCAGTGCTGAGATGATGATGGACTTGAAAGCTTCTTTCAGTCCTCGTAAAACATGCCCTTTGGACTGTCCCAGAGGTGATGGGACCCAGCCACTCACTGGGGTCACACTGTCCTGCTGCCTAGCTCTTCCTGGAGCTCTCCTAAGGGCTCCAGCCCCACAGGCATCCAAAGGGACACGGGACATGGATGGGGACACAGGCTGCTCCTCACCCTCACACCCTGATGCTCACCCAGTGGGTACCTCAGGACAGGGAGTCACAGCCTCCCCACCATGGCCCTGTGATGAAGGCAAAGTCTGCTGATCCTGCCCTGCTGCCCATGGCAGAGCCACTAGAGCAGGGTGCTCCAAGCCCCTGTGTCCAACCTGGCCTTGAGCACTGCCAAGGATGGGGCAGCCACAGCTTCTCTGGGCACCCTGTGCCAGTGAAAGCACTAGAGCTGCTCTATGGTCCCCCCAAAGCCTTCTCTTTCCCACTGAACACCCCCAGCTCTCTCAGTCTGTCTCCAAAGCAGCTCCAGCTGTGCCAGCACTGGGACCATTTTGGTGCCCTCCTCCAGCCCTGCTCTCACAATCCATGTCTGTCTTGCACTGAGCACCCCAGAGCTGGATGAAGTGCAGTAGGGGCTCTCCCCAGAGCACAGCAGAAAGGGAACATCCCCTCCCTGACTGCTGCTCACGCTCTGGGGGTGCAGCCCAGCACACGGAGGGGGTCTGGGCTCAAGCGCACACAGAAGCTGGGTCATGGGGAGCTTCTCATCACCCACCACATCCCCCAGCCCTCCACGGGGCTGCTCCCAACCCATCCACTCCCCGGCTGTGCTGGGCCTGAGGGCTGCCCCCACCCAGATGCAGGACCTTGCACTTGGCATGGCTGAACTTCCTGTCCATCGCCTGCCTGGCAGGGAAGCACACACCAACCAGATACCAGCAGCATCTCCATCCCTTCCCCAGCCATCGCAGCCCTCCCATGTCCCCAGCAGGGTTGGGGGGCCACCCTCTTCCTGGCATGGTGGTTCCCATCCTCCTCCCCAGCTTCCACAGCTCCATTCATTGGGGGGACATCCAGCCAGGCAAGACCCCCCCCCTCCAACCTCCATGCCCAGGCTCTTTGAAGAAGGGTGGCTGTGAGGAGCAGTGGGGATAAGTGGGGGTTCCCCTTAGGCAGGGGGTCCCTGCAGGACCCCCCATGCTCCCAGGAGTCAAAGTCAAGCCAAGGGAAAAAGATAGGGGAAGAAAAGAACCCCAACCCTTTGGAGTGCAATATTTTAGTTGAGCACCAGAGCATGAGTAAAGGAGGGAGCTTTTTGTGGTCTGGTGAGTTTAAGCTATGAGCTGAAAGTTTAACTATTAATACACTTAATCAAGAGGCTGTTCTTACAGCCAGGCTTTGGGAAAACAAACTCTCCAGCAGGGCGAGGAGAGGCAAAGGAGTGGCGGGACCCCCGGGAATGTCCCTGCTGGAGGGCACTGGGGGGCAATGGAGGGGCTGGGACCGGCTGGGGCTGGATTCAACCTCGGCTGAGCCTTGAGCAGCCACAGCAGGAGCTGTAGGGGATGCTGGCTGCAAGCCCAAGCACCCAGGATCCAGCCCTCCTCTTGCCCCCCACAAAGGAGACCGGGGACAATCTGGGGAGAGGACAGTCCCCCAAGCCCTGCAGCATCCCCAGGTCCCAGGCAAGCAGCAACCACACCACTGGTGTGACCCTGGAATTGGTGACACTGGGGGATGCTGGTGGGCAAGGGACCCTCAGGGTGAAGAATTCCCAAAACACACATACCCCATTATGGCATCTTCCCCACCTTTGCCAAGGAGGAGGAAGAGGAGGGACAGGCTGAATCTGGGGACACAGCACGCAGAGCCCCTCTGCCCCGCTCGCCCACCTCGCACCACAGGCAGGAGGTGCCGCATCCCCGCCACAAAATCCATGTCAAGGACAACTCGGCTGCCTCCTGCCTTCTTCCTACTGAGACGGGGAGCAGGGGGATGCACAGCGCCCGTCACAGCCCCCCCATCCCTGCCTGCACCCCACAGCCAACAGGCAGAGCCCCCTCCCTGCCCAAGAGGCCCTGGACTCTCCGACAGCGCCGGACGGCAGCGGCGGGGGGCCGGGACGAACTTCTGAGCTCCACCGGCGGGTCCTTTGTTACTTTGCTTTTGTTGTCACACGCCGGCGCGTCCCCATCGTCCCCATCATCGTCCCGTCACCGTGCTGCCCCCCCCGTCGCCCCCCCGAGGTCAGCGATGTGACAAGTGCCAGCGCGCCCGGGTGCCATCGCGGGCACGACGTCAGCACCCTAGGTTTGCCAGGCCTGCAGCGGGTGCTCGCCGGGAGCCAGGAGCCGGTGCCACCATGAGCGGTGACACTTTGGGGTTCGAGGCTCGGCCCCACGTGACGCCGCCACCGGTTTGAATCCGCTGCGGTGTCAGGAGCCGACGGCACCGCCGGCGGGGCGAGAGCTGGCGCCCGGGTGCTGGGAACGGGGGTGCTGTAGGAGGAGGTGGCTCCGGGTAGAGATTTTAAGGAGACAAACGGATGGATGCACGGACGGATGGATGGAGGTTTCCATGC
>JANHGB010052008.1:0-76089 GCA_026283785.1 Coracopsis vasa | reverse complement strand
CCCAGGTAGACAAAATCGACTGCTCTCCCCTCATTTATCCAGCCAACTGTCCCATCACAGAAGGCAATCAATTTGATTAAGCATGATTTCTCTTTGATGAATCCATGCTGACTACTCCTGATCACCTTCTTATCTTCCACATGCTTACAGATGGCCTCCAGGATGAGCCATTCCATCAGCTTTCCAGGGGTGGAGGTGAGGCTGACTGGTCTGTACTTCCCAGGGTTCTCCTTCTTGCCCTGTTTGAAGACTGGGGTGACATTTGCTTTCTTCCAGTCCTCAGGCACCTCCCCTGATTGCCATGACATTTCAAAGATGATTGAGAGTGACCCAGCAATGATGTCTGCCAGCTCCCTCCACACTCGTGGGTGCATTCTGTCAGGGCCCAGGGACTTGTAGATGTAAAGTTTCTCTGAATGATCTTTAACCCAATCCCCCTCCACCAAGGGAAAGACTTCCTTTCTCCAGACCTTCTCCATGGTCTCCTTGGTCAGGGATTCCTGAGTGCTGGCCTTGCACTGAAAACTGAAGCAAAGAAGGCATTTACACCTTTTCTCAGCAACATCTATCATTTGAAGAGGACCCAACCCGAGAGCACACAGCTCTGGAGAACAAGGTTACTGCTTCCATTGCTTTCAAGGGTATCAGAAATATAAGGTGAGCAGGGGCTGCTGCCTGTATACTAGAAAGAGATAGAAAGAAAAGCTACAAAGCTCCATGCCACACTTTAAATAGTGTGAATTCACAGTACTGGCCCTTCCACATTACACTACAGCACAAAAGAGAAGAATCAGACCCCTCTGTACACAAGGAGGTTGGAACATTATAACTATCTGTTCCTCCCTGCCCCCAGTCCTAACACTGCAAACCTGGCATTGCCTTCAGTTGCTCTATATAGTCTTTCAGACTGGCTCCCTTGACTGACATGTAACAAGGTTAGGTCTTAAAAAATCTAATAAAAAACAAGCAGGTGTTTGTTTTGTAACTTTATATTACATTAGTTTTATAGATTTTTCTGGCATCCAGAAGAGACTTCCACATCCCTAATATAACAGCCAGCATCTGATGTCAGTTCTGGACTTGGTTGGTTCATGTGTTCGGTATGACTGAGAAACCAGTCATATTTCAGACTCATTCTGTTAAGTATAATTCTGCACCATTCCACAGCTTATTAAACGAGATTTTTTCCAAAATTACCTCTGCATTCAGTAATTTCCACCAACAATATTGATCTCTTCAAGCCGCTGAGACTTACTGAAATACAAACGAATGGTGATTTCATTGCCTTGTGAATAAGGGCTAAAACTTCTTCCTAGATTGATCCTACATCTCTTTAAGAGCAGCTAAAGACTAAAAATTTGGGACTAGCAGAATTCCTCAGTGACAGATCCTAGGTGAAAAAGTTAGTTTTCCTCTAATCATGATCTCTGTGTATATGAAAGGGTTTATTTTCCACTTTAAATGTTTTTAGATTAAGGAAGATTTTTTGTAAAGGCATATAAACCTGTATTTTATTCAAACAATATGGCCAAGTGATAGAAATTGAAAGAGACTAAACTAATACTGTATGTTCTACCACACAGCACAGAAGTACTCCCAGTTCCCAGAGCAACCTGAGTCAGCGAAGTTGCACATTCCACACCACTCTGGATGGTGCTCCACTCGCCTTTGTACTGACAGCACATTGCCCTTTTTCTCTTTGCTCCCACAGCCTGTGATTCTGCTGCCTGCACAGAGTGGTTTACTGCATATAACATACATAAAAAAGGGTGGGGAGGAATAAAACAAAACACATGCACATACGGTACAAATAGGGAAATTACCAGAAAGACATTAGAACATTAGAATGGTTTGGGTTGGAAGGTACCTTAAAAATCATCTAGTTCCAATCCTTATGACTCCCTGCCTATGCAATTGTTATTCTGGGGACTTTCCACATAAAAAGTGATTCCTTTTGGAAGTTGGAGGAGGAAGACGAAGGAGAGCTTTCTCTTTCCCATAACATAATTCAACTGTTCAGATGCTACAAAAGAAATATGGGGAAGATAAGCAGCAACCTTCATCTGATCCACTTAGTGTTAGTCATTATAACTGGTAATGATAGCAGCCAGAAGCTCACTTTCCTATCATAATTTTAGAAAGTGTGGTACAAGACAAGGAGAACTACTGCTTTGTTCTGGAAGCAAAGGTGCTCAATTAGATGGACCAGTGCATCTTGTGAAATACAGACAAGTCCCAGATTGCAGGGGTTCTTATGTGATTACTGTGCTGCAAGCTAAAGAAGTACTAAATAACAGCAGTGTGGGGAATTCCATCCAGCTGCTGCTTCAGCAAGACCTGCTAAGCATCCCTTTTTGCAGTGTTGATTCCATAACTCTGAAAGCAAACTCCAGCCAGAACCAGGTAGCAGTGGCAGTGCAAACTCACCAGACTTCAATGTATCTACAGGGGTTGCACACTAGAGCTTGTCATACTTTTCTGCATTTTCATCAGGAATGTTCTATTTACATCAGTAATGCTACTGTGAAGTTTCCTCCTTCAAGCCCTCTTCATCCCCTAGCCCCATTTACAAGAAGATCTCCTGCTACAAATGGATGCTGGATTTATGATATCAAATTTGCCAACTAATCCTTTCCCTAGGCCCTCTTAAGGTATACATTATGATTAAAAGGAAATTTAAAAAGGCTCTACATGTGTAACAATAGATCATGAAGCACTTCAAAATCAGTCATACACCCTCACAGCCTCCCCCCATAAGATGAGGTACAAGTCAGAAAGCATTTCCTGCTCTGAGATCAGAAGAAACCAAAGCAGAGAGAAACAAAGCCTGAGATAAGATAGAGCTCTGCTTTCTCTATGCACATTACACTGCAGCACAGGTCACGCACTCAAGCTGCAAGCAGAGGTGCAGATGGCTGGCATCCTGCCCTGGCACAGCATGGCCTTTCACAGGGCTCACGGGTGCTGCAAGAAGGCAACAGAAACAGGAAAAAAATCTGCAGCTGAGCCTTCCATGTGCAGGCTCTCCGCTGGTGCCATTAGCTCTTCTTTACCTGGGAAGCAGAAGAGATGTAGCTTAATTAAAAGGACAGGAACCACGGGTTTGCAAGCAAGTTTACAAAGCCTAATTGAGCAATTGCCCCCAGCCACTTAGAAATTGGTTTTCTGATTTCCCATCATTTCTTCAGGAAAGTAATACAGACAGATTGAAGCGTGCTCTGTCTGATGCAGATGAGCTCTTCTGAGGTTGCTACAACTTCGGTTTGTGTCAGTGTAGAACTGCATCAACAAGATGACAGTTCTGTAGCTGCTTTCTGTCCCTGCTTTTAGGCACACAGCTTGAAAGCAGGGCCCAGACCACCTTAACCCTCATCAAAGCCTCTATCTGAACAAGCAGCCACATAATACCAACTTAACACAGAGCCCAGGTTCTTCTCAGCAAATGGCAGGCTGCAGTATTCCTTGGGTCTGGACAAAATCAGTCTCAAGCACAACTCAAAGCAGAAGCAATTTTATTTAATTATTGTACAACCATCACTGGAAAACAGAAAGCTAATTTCTAACACCCTTCATCATGAAGATTAAATGCATTTAGTCTGATGGCATATTAAAGGACAGCTTACTCAGGACTAGAACATCCTCACAAAGAACTTTGTGGCATATGCACATCCACAAAGATTTATTAGCATTATCCTAGCTGATGCCATACAACGACTGTGATGGTGAAAGCTCCTTTGTGAGTGGACGGGTGGGGAAGAGGAGATAGACACAATTAGCAACGGAAAGGAAAACTCTCCCCAGTGGCTATTCAGCACAAGTAGTGATAGGGTTCCCAAATGAGCATTCTTGCCAGGCACCCCTCCAGTGCAGCAGGTCATTCCTCCCATACTTTTCCCATAGCAGCTGTATAGTTTCCACCAAGATCCACTCAAATCCCCTGTTGGCTGTCCCTGTGTATCACACAGATAGTGCTGATCAGAGCACATGCTGGGCAGGAGCAGGTGCTGCGTGCCAATTCTGTGCAAACATATTATTGGGTCCTCTAGCCTAAAGGAAGAGCTACAGCCCAGGGTGTGATGCTCAGTGGCAAATATCACCTCAGGGTGTGCAAGTGCAAGGCCATGAGAGTAACACAAACAAGGGGAAAGAAAATGTTGCCCTAAATGAAATCACCATTACCATCTAGCAAATGGAAAAGACTAGTTGGCTAATGAATGCCCAGCCACAAAGGCCAGGTTAAGAATCCCCTAGGAGACCATTCTGTTGGGCTTTTGACTGCCTGTCAGTCTGCTTCATGTGAAAACACACCTTAATAAGCAAGCCACTATTACTCAGAACCCTTTGCCTAGGTGTGACAAACTGCATAAAGAACAGGAAATTACACCCATTAAGATATGCATGCAAGCAGCACTTTCCTTGCTCTCAGGGCTTTTAAAGTGATGTATAACATCCAGCTCCTGCTGCCCACAGAAAACCATGGCTACTTTTTCAGGAGCTCAGATAAGCCAAAATATCAAGTAATACTTACAGTCTCTGCAAACCTGATCATACTGCAAGGCCTGGTTATCTTACTGCTCAAGCACATCCATTGGTTCATTACAACTACTGAAGGAGCAAACAAAGCAGGCATTTGATCTCAACAACATCTCCAAAAATTGTACTTTCAGCCCTCCCTTATGGCTCTCCACTGGGAGATATGCTGCGCACCAGGAAAGACAAACCTTCCACTTGCTCCATGTCTTGCATTCAGACCTCTCCTGGTGTCAGAAGCTGGCACGTCATCATTCATTCTCACACCCACTGCCCTCCCATTGTGCTTGCTGTCACCTGGAAATAACAAGGAATCATGCCTTTCTCCTAGAAATCTTCCAATCATCTTGTAGCTGACTGGAAAACCTCATCTCTGGGTGGACATAAAGAAATGAGATGGTCAGGAATATTCATAGTCCAACATTGCCTTTCCAGGGATGCAAATGGCAGGACAAATACAGGCTGAAATACAGCCACATGCTGTTCTCTGATTTTATACAGAGCCAGTCTGTGGCCACACAGGTAGCTAAGTCTATACTGATTTACAGAGGGACCTGCAGCAGCTTGGAGACTATTCTTTTGCAGATAAATTTTGGCTCTGACCTATTGAGAGCAAACAGGGAGCTGCAAATCAACCACAGCCCCAGCATTAGCTGGAGACACAGGGGATAAGCTGTAAGTGGAGCTGGCCTTTTGCCAGCTGAGGGCTGTTCCTGTGGCACCCAACCATCTCCCCTTTTCCCAGGCCCAGGCTGCCATCAGCCCATCCCTCCTTGCCTCTTTGGTGCCAAGTAAGCAGCAGTGCTAGCATGAATATCAGCCTGGAGATTGCCTGCACAACAAGAACAGCCAGGCCAGGAAATAGTTGCATGCAACAGTATGAACAGTGAAGAGAGACTATCCTGGAGAATCCAGCTCATGATCTATTCGATTATGAGTCTCACTCAGCTGCTCCTCCACTAACAGCATCTGGGCTGCACATCCCATCATTAAGAATAACAAGCAAGAAAATAGAGAGTTAGTGTACAAATGAGGGACACTATTCTGCTTAGCTTCTCTTCCCAACCCAAGCCACCTACCAAACCCTTTTGTTCTTCTAACTTGTCCTCTCACTTCAAAAATGAGACTATTTTTACTCAGAAAGGAGACTGTCAAGGACTAATTCACTTAAACCCACTTCTTCTGTCTGCCAGATTTTCCAGAAAGATCTCTATTACAACACACAAGACAGACTATGTCCATGAGAGCAACACCAATACTTTCCAACCAACACTTGTGACCAGAGGTAAGTACACACACTAACACTAAAGGAGAAACAACTTCTCTGATTTCTTAAGTACCAGAAAATTTGTTTCCTGGGGAAGAAAATTAAGGACTCTACACTAGGAAATACTATAAGGAAATAAAAAAATTTACATGGAAAAAGTACATGGAAAGAAATTCCAAGTAAAGTCAGAGAACCAGAGCTGTCCTGCTTTCACAACACAGGATCAATTTTCCTTTCATAGCCAGCTTGTAAATAGCTATTGCTTCTGGAGAAAAGGTTTCACTTGGTATGTGAATGAGTCACAGCTCACGTACTTACTTACTTACTTACTTACTTACACGGCACGTACTTACATGAGCACATTAGATTTTCACTGACCCAATGATGGGTCACAACTGCTCATTTTCTTGAAAAATTCATAGGAAAAAAAAAAAAGGTGACTGCCTCAGTTTCCTGACTGGTTCTTTAAACATAGGCACAGGTTTTGACACCTTTGATCTGGGCATGAGAAGGGAGACAAAGCAGGGTAAACTTATTTTAAGACACCTAGCCCATCTTCTCAGCACAAAGCACTGACAATTACACTTACACCACCAGATGCATTGGACTCTTACCTCTTACACAGTCACAAAGACTTACTTAATTTTTGTATACTTTTTATTTCAGACACAAATATATTCTTGCAGCAATTACTACATTTCTTTATGTGCCTCAATCTACTTTTTTCTCTTCCAGGGTTGCCTTTCCTGTTGCACAGCTACACTGCTGATCCCATCTCTGTGTATTCACACCATGTTTGGCTTGATCTCTCTGAGTACAGGGTTACCCATTTGTACCATCAGGGGGTAGGATCAAGAATTCAGGAAATGGTATTTGTCTTCTACAGCAATGCTGAAACACAAGTGCAAATACACATACCAAAGTGCTGCAAATGAAGAGAAAATCTGAGAAGTAAACTAGCCAATTTAATGTCAGAAGGAATACAACTATAGTAACATACTTTTGGGGAAGCTTATACCCATTCATTAGCAGTAGAGGAGAAAGCCCAGCCTAACATTATCCTCTTATTATTGAAGGGTCAGGCACAGGTTTCCACAAGGAAGACCAGCACCAACCAGCCTGCCTGCCATGTCCTTTCCTATCCTTTTCATTCCTCAGAGAGGACCTGTCTGCACTGCATACAGACCCAAGGTAGGACATATTCCAAAGGCAGGAGAGAAGTTTTCAGAATCCCAGTTTTCTAGGGTTGGGGATTTCACAGCTAGCATCAGATAAGGATGAGGACTCAAACACAGAATTCACACCCATGCTCAATGGCCAATGTTAAAAGTACACTGTGGAGTATCAGAGCTTCACTACAAATGGCAGTGTAACCAAACGAAGCAAACACCACCCAAACAATACAGCCTGTTCTTATTTCTCCTCTCACCAAAGGCAAAAAAAAAAGTAATTGTCACTTGCAAGTGTGTTGTTTTGACAGTCCTGAGGGGTTTTTTTCTATCTTCCCATTGACCAGAGGCACCCCAGCTCTGAAAAAGCACACACAGATCTGCATCATATCAGAGATTTGTTTACCAAGTCCCAGTCTTGATTTTTTGTACTATAAACCCCTCTCAGATCACAGCTGCAGTTCTATTATTTCTCTGAGACAAAGCTGATTTAAAAGATTCATGCTTGTCCCTACCCTTCAGCATTCTTTCCTTCTCTTCTCTCCATTTCCCATCTGTACCTCAGAGGTCTTCTCAGCTGTGCTAGATCTCAAATTTGGTGGTTGCTGGAAAGGTGGAACCAAACCCCAAGACTTTAAGTTGGGAGAGTTGCACCACCACTGAAAGAGGTACACATGTAAATGTATCATTAACAAAGGCAACCTGCTTGTAAATGTCTTTGAGAGGAAGACCTTTTCAAACACACAGCAGTTTGTGGTTGTGTAGCCCTCAACAAGGGGAGCTGTGCATCACTGGATAGTCAGCAGGACAAATTTCATCAGGATGAGACTGCTCAGCTGCAGTTTATACCAGATCCAGAAGAGATGAAACAATGTGCCATAAAAGCTATGAGAAAAGCTATGAGATGAAACTGTCCCTTTGACATTTCCTGACCAAAATTTACGGGCACAGTTTGTAGCAGTTCAACACCTTTTGTTGCCTGGACTGAGCACGTAATCTTGTTCCTTTCTGTCATGGGGCTCATCATCACACAGAGCCACAGCCCGAGTTTGTAATTACAACAAAGCTCCCAGGTTTCTACTCACAGAATAACCACGTTTGGTACAGAAGTAGCAGCATGAGGTTGCTATGGTGGGGTTTTTTTTTTAGTAGAAAGACAGCATTTTAAAGGCAGCTTTTCATCAACAATAATACTTTTTTGGAAGCCTTTCTCATTGAAGTAGCTTCCATCCTGAGTACCAACAGAGGAGTCATTCCCTATGTCTTTTGCAGTTTCTGAACTCTGCTGCAGGGTTAGAGAGGAAAAGGGCTAACACATAATTACCCAGTAACAGTAGTGATAACACATCACTTCTCCAGCCAAGGTCTCCCTGATAGCTTACATGCTGCAGGAACTATTCCATTATTTTAGACAGTTACTTGGGAGCTGGTGGCCAGATGGCAGTTGCAAGATAATAATAGTTGGCAAACTAGTACGTGCCTTTGCTTCTTCCAAGGTTTGCTTCTTCCAGAAATATCCAGTGTTAAAAATAGCAGGAATGAGTATGAGAAACCATTTTCTAATGGCTCCCTGCTTTTGTTATATTTTCATCACAAAAATCAATGCAGGAGTCTTTGTCATACCTACGTTGGCTGCTCTCACTCTAACTATGCTCTTTTAGCGAGCACACAGCACTTAATCACACTTAATTATTTTGTCTTAAGCCCATATATTTACTGAACAACCAGAAATAACTCTGGTCATTCTTATTGTAGATTTTTCCTCTACAGATGTCACCTTGGGGTCTGCCTCACATCTGAGGTTTTATTAATTACTAGTCTTGCTACTGCTAAGAGCAAAAGTGTTATCAGCTAGGTACTGTTGCTTACTGATAAAATAAGGTATGTCATCAAGTATATAGTAAAGTTCTGTCATAAATTGCACAGTTCTACTGTCATTTGTGGCTGAGATTTACATGCACTTCCTTGATTTTAAAAGGCATCTTCTTATCCCATCCCATTCCTCTATCAGATTCTGACATCCCAGTATGGCCATGTCATTGCTGAAGAAGCTACAGGTAAAGGTGATCTTACAAGCAAACGTCAACATTAAATCAAACCACAAGTATCTACACTCAATATTTTCATCATTTAAGCCAGGTGGGGCATAGCAGTATTTCAAGAGATTTAAGTGACCTTCACAAAAGATTCATCCGTAGATCTCTGAATGCATCATTGATGCACCTCAGTTCTCAGAGACTCCATAGCACAATGTGTTTTAAAAGACAATTTTCTCTAAAAAGGGACTGTGACATTCATACTAAGAATAAAAATTTCATTTCACTTTAGAACCAATAAAAACCAGTAAGAGTCTAGTATCAATGCAGCAGTAGGCACCTGAGAAAGAAAACTAACAAGGAATTGAATATCAGGCATTATGGCGACAAAAACAAAATAACTCACTGAACTACTTCCTGCTGGCATATATTATAAAGTAGAAACTGCTGCTGAAAAAAACTCAGAACACTCAAATGCTAATTCTGTGGTGTGATTGTACACCATGTTCATAGCACCTGGAACACACTACATGCATCTGTGCTCAGAGGAGGAATGACAAAAGAAATGAGAAGAACAAATAGTGGAGCTGTTTTAAGAAAGAAAGCAACACTGTTCACATCTCCCTCCGCACTACCCAATCTGCTCGTGAGGAGGTTGTCTATATAACTACCATCCTTACTAAATAAATGTCAGAAGCAAAGTACAGAGTGATTATTTCCCCTCTTAACTGAAAACAAAAATCCAGCTATGGTCAGTAGTCTGCAGAAAAAGCACAAAAAACAAAACCAGCACAACTCAGGAGCCAAACCTGTAAGTTAAGTCTTAGTTAGTACCTTTAGAAACTCATGTGTTCAGCTTTAGATCTTAATTACTTACTAACTGTTTGCCAGCACTACAACGTCCATCAGCCTCCACAAAAGATGAAACAACTGGCAAATATATCCTCTTTAGGAGAGCCAACAGTGGCCCTTCTTGCTGGCTCCACCTCTTCATGTACAACGTGCCCTCAGAAGCAATTCTCAGTGTTTTAAAACATTCCTTTTTAGCAATAAGTGGCCTAGCTTATTGAGACAACATTTCAAGTGTTCAACCTTCCACCTTTTATGCCTCTGCCGAGGTTTAACCCCAGCCGGCTCAAAGTACCACACAGCTGCTTGCTCTTGGGATGGGGAGAACTGGAAAAAGGTAAAACACTTGGGTTGAGATAAGAGCAGTTTAATAATTGAAATAAAATAAAATAATATTTTAATGAAAAGTGAGACAACAAAAAGAGAGAGGAATAAAACCCAAGAAAGACAAGTGCTGCACAATACAATAGCTCACCAGTCGCTGACTGAAGCCCACTCCATCCGCAAGCAGCGATCAGCCCCTCCTAGCCAGCCCCTCCCCAGCTTCTATACTGAGCATGACATTCTGTGGTATGGAATACCCCTTTGGCTAGTTCAGGTCAGGTGTCCTGGATCTGCTCCCTCCTGGCTTCTTGTGCCCCTCCTCACTTGCAGAGAATAAGAGCTGGGAAGTCCTGAATCAGGGTAAGCATTACTTAGCAAGAACTAAAACATCAGTGTGTTATCAACAGTGTTCTCAAACTAAAGCCAAAACACAGCACTGCACCAGGTACTAGTAAGAAAATTAACTCTGTCCCAGTTGAAGCCAGGACAGCTTCCCTCCTGTGTAAACTAAATTAGAAAACAGCATTATTATAATTTTGCAGCCCCAAGGACTTGAGCTGTGCTGTGCTCAGTGCTCTGAAAACACATGCTGAGAATCAGCCCTGCACCAAAGTTGAAGGAGATGAGATGGGGATAAGGTGTAGAAGGTTTGCTTGGAAAGCAAAAGGATTTATCCATAGCCATTTAGCAGAGCAGGAACTAGGCCTCCCAGCTCCCTTTTCCTGGCTATTTAAAGCCATTTCTATGCTTATCAGGTAGAAGCATGTCATCACAGTCAGACTTATGTTGACAAAGCAAGACTGTCTATTCCAGAAATGCAGCTGAGGAGAACTCTGCAAGTCATCTAGTCCACCTGTTTCCTCTGAAACAAGATCAAGTTTACCCTGATAATCCCCTACGTATTAGTATGATTGGTTCTAAAATGCCTCCAATATCAAGTCTATAACTTCCTGACAATGCTTGCCTTATGCTGGAACATTTTTCCTGAAGGTCTATATTAAATCTCCCACACTACAGTGTAATCCAAACCCTACACCTGTGACCCAAGTAATAATACACCAAATAAAAAACATACAAAGAATATGCGTGTTTGGCTCTCTCAAACAATTCACACAAGTTCCTAAGTAGCACAATTTCCTTTTTTGTGGGCTCCAGGAAACTGCAGTAGAATTAGCTATTATTTGCATTTACAGCTGAAGCCTGGGAATTGTTTATCAAGGATTGTCCTTGAACACTTGGATCCCAACAGAGTAAATTTATTCAGTTTTCATTCGAGAGAAGAGAGACTAATTTGGTTTTAACCATTAAAAAGATAAGAGTTGATGGCTCCTTCTGCTTTGTTAGCAGTGAGAATGTGATTAGGTGGCCTGTGTTCAGGAACTGTCTGCCCTTGGTGACATTTGCCTGATTCACAAGCTCTGGCAGCTCACAATTAAAGGCTCCTTTCAGAAGGCGAGTAAAAGTAGTATCGAGGCCTTGCTTACTCTTTTAGGATAGAGCACCGAAGCCTGACAGGTGAAATTGGTGGGCTGAAACAACACAGTGGTTAAAATGCTCCAGTGCTCATTAGGAAGCCTCAAAGCCTTTCACTTTGGCTTAGATTATTAGCTTTTTACAAGCAAGAGGCAGCTGTAAGGGGAAGCTGGAGGTGCCCACCCAGTTGGAAACTGGAGCACCCAACAGCCTCCTGGTCACACTGGCCAGAATCCCTCCCAGGGGAGCACATGCTGCCATACGAGTGGGAAAGCCCAAAGCAAAACCTAGGCTTCAGACCCTCCCTGTACAAGGACATATCATCACATGAAAATCTGGAGCCTCAAAGAAATACACACTGGGGGAAATTCTGTTGCCCTATCAAAACTCTTGCAGCAGCCTTTGGTGCAGTCTTCTCAAGGAGGTAACTGTATGGGCTTTCCTCCACTACTGAGTACAAGGAATGGTTCACACTCCATCTGAGTGCTATTTCTCAAGGTACTGACTTGCACCTCACCTACCCTGCAAACAGCTTGCTGAGCTCAGTCATGCCCAGATCCTGAATATGGTCACACAGTTTTGCTTGACAGGTAAAGAAGCATTGGCTAGAACATTCTCTGTGCGTGATTTGTTGTAAACTGCAACATAGGCAGGAATAATAAAGAGGTTATCACTTAAACAACCAATATTTTGCCATCCGTTACCATGCAGAATTAGGTCTAGATCCTCCTGAGTTAGGCTCTGTGCTCAAGGAGGAAACCATCATGCTAACTTTGTGGTAACAGACATTAATTAAATCCTGGCCCGCTCTACTAGAGACATATAAAGCTTCCATGCACGTGCAGAAAGCTCTGGAAGCCATGCAGTGCTGGCTTTCCAAATAAGAGTTATTTCACTTTATTGTTTTAAACTTTGTTTTTATTATACATACAGGCAACACGTCAGATAAAGGCATAAATTCTTATTAAAAGGACACTGCTACCCCAAAGTCATTATTAAAAAAAAAATAAATTACAAGTGCCATAGGTAGCAGTCTCAAGAATGTTTAATAAATCTGAAGAACTGTATTAATACAGCTAAATGAAAAATTGCGCTCATGCTTCATTATAACAGCGCCTGTGTAATAATCTCATGTGCTCCCAGCAAGCTGAAGGGCAGTGGCCTTCACTAACAGTGAAATGATTATGTGCACGGGGAAGTTTTAGACTGACTCCAGCTAATGGGCAAGAGAGTAGCTCCTGTGTCACCGGACACTCCATGCCCAGTTTGCCAGTGAGCTGCAGAACTTGGAAGAGCACAAGGTAAATGGGGATGCAACCTGAGGGTAGGCTCCTCTAAAGAGAAAACAAAAGACTTCAAGGGCTAGTTGAACACACTGCCTCAGGGCAGCAAAGGCTCTCTGGCTCGCAGTTGACTTCCAAGTAAAATGGAGTCATTGAAGTACGCTGCAGGAGGACAGCATGGTGTGTTTCTAGAACATAGTATTGAGTATCCTTAGAAATACTCATACCATTCATTAGATGAGCACTGCAAAGTGAAAACTACTTTTCAGAGTTTGTTTCTAAACTTTTTTTTTCCTGAAATAAAATGGTTTAAATGCAGTGTCTTCAGATGGCACATTATAGGGGAAAAAAAACAATTAAAAAAAAATCAGAAATTGGATTCTGTGGGGGAAGAAACTTCTTTGTGTCTATTGATGCTCCCAAGAATCCCAAGGCGGTAGTTGTCAGTCTGGGAAATGTAAGTGCTGCTTAAACTGAAGAAAGTATTGTGGAAAATATAGTGCTAGCAAAAGGTGTCAAATACTCTCTTTGGCAACAAAAGCCTCAGACCAATGAATGACAGCTATATGACATGGTGGTGTTACACAATGCAGAAGAGAGGTGATTATATACACAGGTGACCTGTTTCAAGGGAATTTAGAATAAAGGGCTGGTATTAAAATACAGTGGTCTTCACCCAAGTTCTTTTCAATGACAAGTTATTCAAGTCATGTCTTGTGCTGTGTGAGAGATGGATGGGCGAGGTCTTAAGGGTTCTTACCTGCAAAGCCAAAGCAGTCACTGACAAATGCAATAATAATGAAGAGAGGGGAAAAAGGAAAACGGGATTGGTGGGGAAAATCAAGCAACCTCTGTGGAGTTTCTTCACTGACTTTAAGCCTGTGCTTGGCAGCAATCCACCTAGCCACACTGGTGCTGATTAGCTTCAGAGCTGACAGATTGCTGCTGAGCAGAGGAAATTCTGCAGTGCTCATGGGTGAAAATGTGTGAGCAGCCAGCACAGGAAGAAATCTGAAGATACTCATTGTTGAAGACAACTGCATTCACCACTGGTAGTTCTTATCTAAGCAGAGCAGACTTGGCCCAGGCTTCAGAGACAAATCTGCAGAAAAATCTCACCACATCTCAGGGAAAGACACAGAAAATGAAGATATGGAACCAAAGTCTGAATCAGTGTCCAGGAGAGGCATAGGTATTTGGGACTTACCATGGAGAGATAAATGGAATTGTCTGTGTAACACAGTAGGAGAAAGAAAAAACTAGAGGTCTCCTAGACAGCACTGCAAGTGCTTCACGAGGCAAAGAAAGCAGACTTCTATCCTGGGTACAGTGTGAGTAGGCCAGAGGTATAAATACTATGCTTGACTTCACTTCCACAAAAAATAAGACTAAATTGGAGTGCAATAGCAAATGATCCAAAGCACTAGATTCTTCTTTCTTAATGACTTCTGGACCCTTAGTATCACAAGCACCTTCTTCTGTATCTCCTATACCGAAGATATATTAACAGGCAGCTTTATGCATCCCTAGACATGTGAAATTCAGACAGGCATCTTTAAAAGAGCGCAAAGGAGAAAAATAAAAACCGTGAACAAGGAGCCCTGAAATGCAACAGGACTTTGATTTTCTCTGCCTTCATCCAGTAACACTGGATCCACCTTCTCACTCATCATTCTCGTATTAGAAAACACTGTGCAATTAGAGCATAACTGCATAGCCCAGTGATGAGCATCAGTGCTATTCAGGGGTAATACAGCAGCATTACCTAGCATCTACTAGGACCTTGCCATGCCAGACAGCATACAGCACCTCTCCCAAACTCTCTCGTAGCTATGGCTTTTAAGGTTTCACAAAGTAGTGTTTCTATTGCTTCCCCTGCAAAATTATCAAACTAATACATCTTACTACCAGGAAATATTATGGAGGAAAATAAAGGTGAACAAGTCAATTTATATATCTCATTAGTGGGATGACTACACTCCGTCTTCAGCAGCCTATGATAATTGCTTAAAAAGGACAGTCATCCAAATGCCAAAACTAAATTAGAAGCAAACAGTTTCTGATTAGGAATTTCCATACAGAGATGCCAAGCACTGACCGAGATGAGAACTGAGCTCTCCTCTCCCTTGTTGGTATAAGGCAGCATGAAATATTGTATATCTGGATTTTAAGCTTCCTCAGGGCCTCATATCCCAAAGACATAAGATTCCGATTTTCTATAAACAATAGCTTGGATCAGATACTTAAAGAGCATGTTATAAGGAGAACAGGCAGTTTCAAAATCCAAGTGAAAAGCTATGCTCAGCATTTAGAACCTGGGATTTAGTTCAAGCTGTTCCAACGGCTCAAATATTTCTTTCCTGTATAAGACATTTTGCTTTATGTTAGTTTAAGATAAGCAAAAATAAAACCTATTTGTACAACAATTCCAGGGAGATAAATGAGCCTGGAGCTCACTTATCTGAAAGCTGGACCTTTGTTGAAGTCTAGGGATTTTGCTGCCTTCCCCCAGAGATGCAATGCTGGCCCCTTTTCTAGCTGCAGTTGACTGGCTCAGTGGGATGTCAACCTTAGCAATGATGGATGATGCTTCTGCTCCAGCAAGCCCCAGGCTGCCAGCTGTCTCAGAAATAATATACATGCTGACATGCACCATTCAGTGCACCTCCACTGAACACACTTCTCTTACTGTAGCCCCACAAAGAGACTTGGGCAATCTGCAAAGCTTGTTTAGATTTCCAAATCTGTTTATACTTGTTCCTGCAACGACTGAAAGCCACTGCACAGTTGGCAACTGATGGGGAGAGACTCTGTGACAGGGACAGATTTTGACATGCCACCTGGATCCTTTACTTGTGTGCAAAGCTAGATGGCTTACCTCATCCATAGCATGGCTTACAGCGGGTAGATGAGGTGTCTTCCTCAGCTTCAGCAGTGATCCTCTGGCTGATGCTGGCACTGCACTGAATGGCTTTGAAAGAAAGATGGGAAACTATTTATACATTATAAGGCTCCCATAGTACAGGCTATCCAGCAAGTAGACTTGAAAGAGTGTACCCCTGGTACAAAAAGACCTTCAGAAAAATATCCAAAGAGGAAAACTTGAAATACAAGATTTCATGTATTTTGAGAAGCAGCAAGGCTAGTAGTGTATGATTTGTGCATCAACTCCAAGTGACCCAAGGCCACCCTAATTGTTAAAGGCCTTATCCAGTCCCATTTATTAGTAATTATGTGTTCCAAAAGCAAAAAGGCATCTGGAAATATAGTGTAACCTTGAAAAGCAGTCAGGTTTATATCCCTCCTTAAATCATTCCACAGGCCAAGGAGTCTTTGGGGACCTCCACTGGAT
The DNA here is from genome assembly GCA_026283785.1 of Coracopsis vasa. Classification (NCBI taxonomy): domain Eukaryota; kingdom Metazoa; phylum Chordata; class Aves; order Psittaciformes; family Psittacidae; genus Coracopsis; species Coracopsis vasa. Next base: position 59,806 of record JANHGB010052008.1, on the reverse strand, counting down.
ACAGTGGCCTTAGCCAGCTTCTGTCCAGAATATGTCTTCTGCAAACAAATTGGCACACAATTAATTACAAACACTGTTATCTACAATCAATGTAGCAGATGCATTTCCACAAGATTTCAGGCAACCTACTTAAGTCTGATCACAAAATGCATTAGCAAGTCAATACATCCTTATTAATAGTCAATATTGCAGCATTAAACAGGTGAGTTTAAATTGTTTATTTGTTTTTCCAAAAAGCCAAAGAAGCCAGCATCTTTTCTAGAACCCACAAAAGGTATATAAGCTTAAAGCAATTGATGACACTTGATGATTTTCCATAAGGAGTTTCCTAGGACTGCAGAATAACCTTAACTATTATAACTAGCTATAACTATCTATTATAATAAAACTTGAGCAACTCTGCAGACCTGCAGTAACTGCTGCTGAAATCGCAGATGATCTGACTAGTAGCATTTTTATTATTACATATGTCATGCTACCCAGGTAGCAAATTATTCCTGTCTTGGGAGGCGAGATGAATGGATCAAAATCTCATATTTAGAGTTCTTTCTGTTACATTTCCAAAACTGTGTTTCTGGAAAGGACAACATTCTAGCAAATCCACCACATAAAACAACCTGTTGCATAGTAACATTAGTTCTCATGCAAGAATATGAAGCAAAATAGGGTTAGTATCTGAAGCCATCAGCAAGGTTGCAGTATCAGGCATTGATCATGGAACACTTCTCCCTTTTGGTATACAAAACCTGGCCAGAGTTAGAAACAGACACACACAGAGAAAGAGCTCAGGATGTCACAGTAATAGATGGGCCCCTACTGTTGCGCTTTAAAACTGGTTTCCCTTGAAAAGCAGACACAGCACATTCATTAAATACACAACCCACCTACTGATAGTAAAAATTCAAGGCAATACATATTCATGTTATATGGTTCATATATTTATTAGTAGGTTACTTGACCACAACAAGAAGCAGAAAACAAACATCACACAGCTTCCTCATACCCCACACACTTGGTGGCTTTACATGGATTTGACTTCAGCCAGCAACACACTGCAGAGCCTGTCAGCAATGCAGCAGCTCCTTTCAGCTGCATAATCTGCCAAAACTTTGATGAGGGCTTGCAAGCAAGAGACTACACTGTGAGAGAAAGGAACGATTCTCTTGCTTGATTCACCAAGAGAAAGCCACCTGCCTGCCAGGGGCTGCACGGGACAGCAGCTGGCAGCATCAGTACTTCCCCCACACACACCTCACTAAAATACAAGGCTCCGTTGCTGGTTGCTGTTTCTCCTGGTTTCCCCACAAGCTCTTCCTTCTCCCCATTCCACAGAGCAGGTTCGCATACCCCACAGCTACACTAACTCACTTGAACAAAGAAACCAAATACCACTATCACCCTGGGCTGATTGCTGTGACAGCTCAAGAGGGGAATGTGAACCTTCCTCATGTAAATAAGCAGAAGCTACCTTTAATCTATTTACACTTGGGTTTTTCAACATCATACTGCAAACATAAAAAATTCCATATTGGCCAACAGAGCAGGTAGATAACTACTTGGACATTTATAACAGTGCCCCAAATGGGGTGATGCTTGTATTATAATGCAGACATTGCAGGAAAACTGCAAGGTAGGCACCCCCGAGGGACACAGAAAGTGTTGCTCCTTTTGCTGTTATTTTTGTGGTTAAGCCTCTTTAACCTGCTCTATTTCACCACATGCAGTTTGAAATCCTCACACAAAAATTAGTAGGTCATACAAAAGGGAAGCTAATTAATGGAGATGCATGTGCTGAATGCAGTTCACTTTTCTCTTTTTAGCACATTCTGCATGCAGCACAGGTACAGCCTTGTTACTGAAAAGGAACAAGATGAGCTGATTTAATACATGATAGCTGGAGTTACAGTAAACGTGATGCTAGCTGATAGACAGGTATTAAGTGCAGCCAATTACACACTGGGGTATTTCTGCAGAAGGGCAGTTTACAGTTCTATTTTTACTACTTTTGGGGGCTACAGGTTCAATCCATGGAGTAGCTCATCTGCATTACTCAGACACATCTCTGTGACGCCATTCTGGGTAAGCACAACAAAGGACTACTCTGCATCACGTACGGCTGCAGGCTGCGTGGGCCTGCAAGCAAAGAAAAGCAGAGGAGGATTTCTGCCTGTCAGCAAGAGAAATAAAGAACCCAGAGCTGGATTAAGCATCTGGAAAATTACTGCAGCCTCACAGCTCTCGCTGCCTGCTACCCGGGATGAGTCATCACCGGTTGTCCTGGCAACAGATATTCTTCTCCTCCTCCTCCTGCCACCGATCAATTCTGTCTATGTGAAGGTCCCCTGAAACCAGGAGCTGCTCAGGTAATACAGCAAAGTCACAAAAACTCCTATCAAGGAGCATTTGCATTTTGAATATGCTAGTCTTGGGACTTAAGGAGAAATAAAGCAGTTGGGGCATAAGGGAGGAGACAGCAAACACTTGGTTTTGTTCAACTCGAATACCACTTCCAGACAGATGTGGTTAACAAAAAACCCTACTACCACTTCCACTAAACAATGTCTATAAATAAAACTTAGTATCTGGTCCTAAACATTAACCTACAATGTTCAGCATCAATCTCAGATGCTCAAAAATTTAAAGGGACGCTCTAAAGCAGGGATTTGCACAGATCCAGTGCACAAATCCAGAGCTGACCAAAGAGTTAAGGCTCTCAGGCCCTACCCATACCTCCAGCCTTGACAGAATGACTCCAGGCAAGTCATTTTATCTTGGAAATACCCTACTCACCACCTTTCAAGTGCAAAGATAGGGTTGAGGAGAGCCTAAGCAATACTAAAGTCCTGAAACAACATCCATCAAGGTTAACCCTTCTTCATCAACCTTCTGGAGTAAATGCAGTGGATGTTAGATTCCCTCTAATGAGACAAGGAAGTCTGAGTCTTTGTCTACTCTGTATGTGGCTCTCATAGATCCCACAGATACTGCCAATAAAGTTAGCCTCATAACCTTTGTTTCCACCTTTCACCCTTCTTATGAACTTTGTGGATTAATTAACTTATCCCTTGTAGGCAGCTTAAAATGGCTGCTGGTAGGATCCTGATGCTGTTGAGTCAATGAAATTAATGGCCCCAACGTCCACTTGTCTGATATTAGCTACAGGAATGTGAAAGCTACTGATAAGGCAAACCTCCCAATGAGACAAAAAAGGAAAGTCAGCCAGGGCAGCATTTGTGCAGCAAGTAAAGACATAAGGCTAATGTTTGGCATGCTAATTTATAATGTTGACCCCTGACTGTTGTTTGCTTTCAGATACTGGACATACTTGAACAAAGAGCATTAGACCTTAGAAATGAGAGCTACCTGGGCAGTCTGTTAACCCATTTACATCAGCTGGAGCCTTTAATGCACTCCTATTAGGAAGTACTACTCTTTGGGGGCATTCAGGAACAGAACGGAGAACACTGGTGTTGTGGTCTCCCGGTCTAGAAACTTCTCTTTTGACTCAGTTTCCCTAGAGGAGAAGAAGAGAAGTCACATAGCTATATAAAGGCCTGAATGGCTTACAAATAACCTACCTACCAGGTTTTATTCCAAATATATAATCTGGAGCAAGGACAATTACCTTGCATCCAACTGCAAGCAAGTTCTCTGAAACTGGAACTTTTGCACTGGCACAACAGGCTAACTTAGAGCACAATAGCAATCTGATGGCAACTTGAAGCTAAGACATAGAAGGCTTCACCTTCCCCCCACTTTCTTTTTCAATCCTTAAAGCAATCCAGTAGACATGCCTTCCTTTTCAGCAGTAAACAGTTTGCCTTACAGTTTACCTCCCAAACTGGCCTTGATCTTCAAGCACCAGTGTAGCACAATCTGTGGACATTTGCGCGTGAAAAGGTGGAGGGGGTGAGCCATTCTCCTACGCATTTGTTCTGGGGAATGGTAGGATGTTCTTTGGCTGTGGCTATCACATCACTGTGTAAGAACAAGACCATGACTCATTTTATTTAAAACTGAGTTTTGTGCAGAGAAGCCATAGCTTCAAGAACAATCTTTGCTATCATTCTTCAAAAAGTTTTTGGTTTTGACCATGTAGACTCTTACCTGCTTGCTGACCATCTCCCAGTGGCTGTAACTCTACTAGGAACAGCGTTCTGTTTATTTCCTTCCCCAGCATCATGCAGTAATCAAATTATGAAAACAAGCCACGCAGAGCAGCAAGACAAGAAACAGCAACAGGAAGGAATAAAATTTCTGCATTCCCACCATGAAAATGCTTTCTGCAAACCATTCCGGCCCATTTTATATACAAGCTCAGTGACGCTTCTAGAACAAAATCCAACCAATCTGCTCTGAGGTTTCTTACCAGCAGCGCATAAGGAGTACACTGTTGGAAGGTAAGAAAAGCAGCTACTTTTGTAAAGAGCCATGGCCTCGTTGTAGCTGCCTGTTCCACAGAGCAGAGAGGACACAAAGGTGACAGACTGTTGCCTGAGGTTCCTGTCAGCAAAGGGCAGATAGTACTGTAGGTCTGGGAGGGGAAACAGTGAAAGGATGACTGTGATATGGGAAAGGCTGAGTATCCCTGATTTAGAGCAGTCACTGGGTGGTGGGAAAGGCAGAAGACCCTTCAGCCACCCAGCAAGGGTAGCAAAAAGCAAGCAGAAGCCACTGGGAAAGACTTGCAAAACATGTCACAATTTGGTCTTTCATGTCCAGCACTTTGGCATGAACAGCTGGAGAGATGACATGAGCTTCTGAGCTTTTTGGATCTCATATGAAGGTGCTGGACTATCTTGCTGACCATGGACAGCTTAAGCCTAATGGACGCTTTCAGTTCAAGCTCACAGTATGAGAGTATGAGGCTCCCCCCTACAAAGGTGATTTTTCCAGCAGAATTACATTAGTGTTGTTTTAATATTATTATTGGTGATAACTCCTTTTGCACACAAACTTAAGGGTTTAGTACATGCATCTTCTTCTGATATTATTTATATTGCTTTGAATGTTCACACAGGGAATTACAGTAAGACTGGGCAAAAGAAAAACGCCACCAAAACACAAAAGCCACAGCTAAATTATATTGAAGCCCTTTACCCACATACCTGGGTAAAATCTCCCCTGCAAGGAACAGTAATTCTCACCACCCTGTGGGCTCCTTACCATGGGCCTCCCAACAGGTGCAAAAGGGGGAGTAAGGAATTAGTTAGCTATCTGCAAATTCTGTCTGTTCTATAGTATTTTCTCCCAGGGCTGGGGGACAGAGAGGAGGGAGGAGTATGGGACTTAATACTCACACTAGAATAATCCCTGTGAACAGCCTTTCTTATTTGCAAAAAAAGATCAGGGAAGGACAAAGTGAATGCTGGCTCCCTTCCTAAATTCATCAGGCGTTTTGCCATTCACCCTAATTCCATTTCATGCTTTAAATTCACTTAACACGTGCCAGATAACTCAAGGCCCAAGGGCAGAACTGAAGGAAGACTGCAAAGTCTCAAAGATCAAACCTTACACACCCTTACTACAAGGACATGATTTCAGTGGTGAGAAGCTTTCCTTATGATGTTAGCTACCTCACTGATTTCTATATGAAGCTGCCTCATTTTGCCTCAGATGAGAGAAGTGGAGATAAATACTTCAGCTTCCTGTAGCATAGGAACTTTACTGTGCAGGTGACTGAGCACTGGAATAGGCTGCCCAGAGATGTGGTGGGGTCTCCTCCCCTGGAGATACTCAAGAGCCATTCGGACATAATGCCAATAATGTGCTCTAGGTGACACTGCTTGAGCAGGAAGGTTGGGCTAGACGAACCCCAGTGGTGCTTCCAACCTCAACCATTCTCTGTTCTTAAGATATCACCAAGAGGTCCAGAAGAAATCATCATGGTTTATATTAACAAAATACATTAGTGTGAGAAAGGATGGAGTAGCAGTGACAAGACAGATTGTTAGAAGAAAGACTTTTTCTTAGATCCAAGTTTATAATCCATGAAATCTAATGCTATCCACCAGGAAAAAAAAAGGAAAAAGAAAAACAAAAACCACCTTTATATAGAAACTGAAGGCTATAGAATTAAATTCATTCTTAAAATAGGAAGTCTTTTAGAAAAAAATTGACCTCAAGATCCAGAGCTGCTATATGAATAGAAGTAACAAACACCTTTTCCTACTAAAAAGGGAAAAAAGAAAACAATGGTGAAATAAACCTTTCTTCATCCCAGGAAGACAACATAAGGGAAGGGAGTTTGTGCATGCACACCAAAAAGTAAAACTGAATGTAGATACAGTGAAGTTAATTCAATTCAGTTTTACTTGAGAATGAGCACTGAAACACAAAAAAGCACACAGGCCAGTTTAGTAATGCACACTGTTCTTACAGTCCAGACAGAATATTTAGGTATGAAATAACATTTTTAATCTTACTAGATGGCTTCTAAATACAGAACACATTGTTTTTAAGAAGCATAACTCGGAGAAGAGAGGAAGACATTGAGACTCCTGAGCAACACTTCCATTTGCAGTCTTTCACCATCACTGAACTTGTGCTAAAACCATCCTCAAGATTTTGATGACTCGGCCTCAGTATGGACAGTACCAGCGTAGATTCCCAACAGTGGTTAGTGGTCTCTGGCAAGGAAAGGAGGGTTCTGAACATATCTATCTGAAGCAAGATCTTCAGAGCCATCTGGGGATGTACTGAATATTTTTGCTTAACACACCTCAAGTGGTTAATCCCATTTTTAAGTTCTCTGCCACCAACACAGCTCCCAGTCCAGGTTAATAATTTCAGATGTTAGCACCTACCGGTGAAAACTCAGCCCAGGGACCATGCGGATGTGTTACCACAGCAACAGTTACTTATGAACTTGGAACTTGCCAAGGACCATTTTGAAAACCTCTGCCCACTTTCAGCCCACGCAGCATGGGGACAGATAGAGCTGCCTCAGAAGCTGATAAACTAAACTGACACTAGCAGAACGAAACAAACAAACAAAGAAGACTTAAGAGCATTATTATACTGGAAATGTGAGGATGAGTCCATTTCCATCAACAGCTGCATCTGTGGACATGAACCAGAAGGGATGAAAGCCATGAAGAGATTTTTTAAAAGTCACTGAGAGCTAAGCAAGCCTAAGGAGACAGCTTTAATGCCCAAGCACAGTATATTACACACTCAGCCAGCTCATCCACATCAGATCCGCAATGCAGAATTTCACATACATCAGATATCAGAGCAGTACTGGTAGCCACAACATCCTCCTTCAAACCAGCAAGGGCTTTGAGATGCACTAGCCAGAAGCCTTTCTTACATGCTTATTTCTTTCATTGTTTCTTGTCAGTCCAGCAAAAGGAAAGACATGGCAGAAAGCAAATCCCCTCTGAAAACTCAGGGCATCAGGCAAGATCTCAGCCCTCCAAAGATACAGCAAGCTGGCCAGGATCACCAGAAAATAGGAAATAGCACTTCCTTGGGGGTGGGTGTTGTTTATTTTGACTTTGTAGGCTTTCTTTCTCCCACCACAGGCCAGAATGGACAGGACTTCCAGCTAACATCTAGTCAAAGGGCTGCTCACACTTAGGGATGACTCAGCTTCCCAGGTCAGACATTGATAGGGCTCCCTTTGTGGTTAAGTAGTCTGTAAATTGCTTTGGGATGCTCTAAAGTTAAATAACAGATCATATTCATGACTAGGTGTGGATTTATGCACTACTTCTCATGGCCTGCAGGCCAGAAACCAGCCTTCTGGCCTGGCATAGGGATAATTCCTAAAAAAACCAAACAAAAATACCACAAAATAAATCCTTCCCAAGAAACACCAGTCCTGCAGGCTATTCGCAAACAAGTCACACTGCTCCACCTCTCTCTCATTTTCTGTACCTCTACCCAGGACATTTGTAGGCCCTAGGGCTTGATATTTTTAGTAACTGGTCAGGATCAAGTCTACCAAGTAGAGTACATTAACCCATCACTAAAGGCTGTCACTTTATAAAACAAATTTCCTGGGATTGTATAAATTATGCCCTTGACTGGCATGTCAAGTGTGTTCTGCTAATGATTTTCTATGTCAGTCCGTTAACCATCTGATGCTAAGTTAAATCTGACCAGCATACTTGAACCCAGCCCTGGGGTCCAGAATGAAGGCTGCATAAAAGGTAGAAGTGAATTAGACTGAGCTTTATCAGCAGCTCTCTGAATGACAAGTTACAGCTTCCCTGTAGAACTCTACCACTTAAATATGTGTCATTCTCTCACAGGAAAAGAAGACCTCCACAAGTCTGCAATCTCATTCGCAGTAGCCACCTAAAGGAGCCACTGAGCAGACATACCAGGAACTGCCAGTAAAAACTAAGCTGGGCAAAAGACTGAAAAGGGAATGTGTAGGCTGACCCTTCTCATGTTATATTCATACAGTCAGGTTTTACAGCCAGCAATGGGTTTTCTGAACCTGTCCAACCTGGTTTAGATCCATTTATTTCTCCAACTTGCACAAAAAAGTACAAGAAAAAAGAAAAATCAGGTGACAACAAGGTCCACGAGTTCAATGTACACTACAGGAGCCAGCAGGCTAAAAAAAAATAAAACCCCCAAAACCCACACAATCAAAAAAACAAAACACAAACTCTACCATCCCCCCCCCTTCCAACACCCCAAATTCTAGGGTATTGTTTCCAACTGCATTTCGATAAATCATAGTTTTTCTCTGTTCATTTTTCCCCATGTCATTTATATCACACATCCACCATATCCTACTCCACTCCCTTCTCTTCCAGGGTGAAGAGTAAAACTGCTTATTCCCTCTTCACACAGTAGTGAGTTCATGTCTTTGACTATTCTTGTTGCCTATTTCTATAATTTTTCTAGCTCTTCTATAAACATTTTGAGGCAGAGTTATTAGAACTGGCTACAGTATTCAAGAGGTGGGTCACACCATTGACTTGCATGGCAACAGAATAGACATTTTACTATATTTCCTTACGATTCAACTTCCTAACTGCTCCATGCTAAACAGACAGTTTATGAAATAAACACTATGACCCCAAGATCTTTCCTAAATAGTAGTAAATTACAGAACATATGTGTATGTATATATCTACTCGTATTCTTTTTTCCACCCAGAGGTACTCATCACTTCACACTTACCATTTTCCACAGGTAATAACATCATCTGTAACAGACCCAGTGCATTCATCACCAGCTAACAGAGAGCAGTCAGAAACTAATGTCATATTTCAGCCTGACTGGATAATGTACAACCTACCAAGCTCGCATTCATTCCACCTCACTTATTTCCTCTGTACAGACAGTGTAATTTAGGAGATACTTCTGTCACAACAGCACGCTGCAGAGTGCAGTACCACTTTGCTCTCCCTCTTCAGGTGCATGCAAGGAGGAAATGCAATTAAAAGATAAAATAACAAAAAAAATTTATACACCTCCCAGTCCCAAAGTGTTCGGTGGGTGTCAGGGGTATATTCATTCTGCTCCTTTGGACTCAGCAACACTTAAAACTTTGGAGGAAGAAATATGATAGATATCACAGAAGTCTGAATTTAAATAGAGTACTACAGCTATGAAGCTTCCCACCCCCTACCAGTAGTAAGCTAAAGCATACACACAGATGCTTAAAACAAGAGCCTATCACAACTTTCAGATTCACTGAACAAATCCCTGCAAAACTGTCTTTTTTCTTGCAGCCTTTTAGCTCTATCACCTATAAGATCTTTCAGTCCCATGCGAGTCATTAAATAGCCATCTAACACCATCTGCTGGATTGTAGAGAAAAAAAATACCAGCAACTTACCGCTAGGCAGAAACGAAGAAAAAAACCCCAACCAAACATGAAGGTGTCTGTGGCTTGGCTTTGACTGGGTCCTCCCCCATCACCGAATACTTATTTCTGTTTTCTTTCCTCTTTTTGAAAGGCAAATCTGGGCTGCTGGCACTAACAGGCAATGACAAAGACAAAAAGTCCTCTAGTCTGGACTGTGCAAATTGTACAGGGGGCTGTGCCACCACGGGTATGTAGAGCAGCTTTAGCCCTCCCTGATTAAATGCAAAGAAAATAATGCCAGAAAAAGAAGCTACCCTGAAAACAAGCCTTCTACAAAACACGTGTATGATTCTGCAGGAGAAGGAGTGCAGAAATGAGCTGGCTTTCTGCCGAAAATCCAGCATCTCAGCATGAGTCAGAAGCTGGGGATGCAGAGCCTGTGCAGTTGAAGGAAGCAGCCATTACACATTCAGACATCAGCCCTTGGTTTCTTGAATCCTGCACAAAGGCCAAAGTACCAGTTCTCACCACCATGCAAACATGTACTTTTCCAAGACCGGCAGGGATATTTTTAACATCCAATTAGGCAGCTGCCACTGCTGTCAGATGCAAGATGATAGCTTTTAATTTGTTATTTATGGCAGAACACTGCACTCCCTTTCTTTTTTCTTCAGGTCAAATTTATTTCACACATCACCTAGCTCCTTACAACACCAGATGCAGTGGTTAAGCTTTTTGTTTCACCAGGATGAAATACAGGCCTGAAATAATATCAGGTATAAAACACTGTGGAGGTTGTGTGTTTCCTACTTCCCACTCCTTTTCTCTCCCTTTTCCTATTTTCATACTGGAATTAAGGATGAATCTCACATTCAACACTTATCAGACATCAGATTTTATGTAAGGGCGTGATATAGTCACAGACAGACATTGTGTGAAGGGACACATTATCTTTATTGACTACTCACCCTATTAAGTAAAAAAAAAACCAAAACAATCATGGCAGTATTTTCACTACCTTGTGTAGCTAACAATACATCTGCTCCCTTATCCAAGGTTTTCCTCTGCTCCAGCTTTTCTGGAAGCACCAATATTTTAGCAAAGCAAATCTCACAGCAGTAAACAGGCTGGTTCAGATAATGCTGCAAAAGCTACAAAAACACCCTGACTCATAGGACCCCCTCAGAAGTAAGGGGAAATAAACTTCATGCCTCATGCATCGATGCTGCCCAAAATGGAAGCTTACCTTCTGTGACAGAGGCAAGTATAATCATAGGAAGAATTTGTTGAAGTATTCCCGAAAGAAAGAGGGAAGTTTTTGTGGCACTGTGCAAAACACTGGTAAGACTGCCTCTGAAATACTGCAGACAGCTCTGCTCACCAGGTTCAGGGTGGATGAATTTCAACTGAGTCAGCACAGAAAAGGGCTCTAGGATGAACACAGCAACAGAAAACCAACTACCTGAAAGAGGGGTGAAATAAGCCAGATCTTTTCTTGGCTGGCCAGCAAAATTAAGTCTGGGATTGCCGATTCAAAATATGTTTAATGTGATCTAACAGCAGCCTGCCATCAGAAAGGCAGTCCCCCTTGCCCCAGTCCCATTGCCTGTCTCCCTTGTGCTGTGTGAGCTGATACAGTTTGCCCTGGTGCTGCAGGAGAAAAGAAGAAGCAGGAATGTGCAGCTGAAAGGAAATCAAGCACCTTCTCTTTCGGCAGAAGCAAGATCAAATGAGGCATAATGTAAAACTGTCTTAAGAAGGCACTTGATGAAGTGATGATAGAACAGCAGCTCAAAAAGAAAAAAGAAACAAAAAAAAAAGTGAAACCCCAAAACAACCCAAAACACACACATGCACTAGAAGAAAGAAGTGAATAATTAAAGGTAAGGGACAATGCCAGCCCAAGAACTGATGTTTACAAATTAACCACAAACACATTTAGTTTGGAAATAAGCCTTCTAAATGTCAGTCTTCTCACTGGGGCACTGGATCTTAAGCCTCAATTAATATTCTGAGAAATCTTAATCAGTTTATAAAATGATGCTTTCCTTCCAGTGGCAAGGGAATAAAGCATGCTCCTGGAGCTCCTGCCAATCTGACAGTCATAGGCTGATTGTCTATTTATATCAACCCTTCCAATAGAGAAATTAGTGAAAACATTTAAAACCTCCAGGAAAAAGATTTCTTGCTATAAGTATGTCAAAAAAAAAAAAAAACAAAAAACAAAAAAACCAAAACAAACCCCAACATCTGCTCTAGGTGACTCAGACTAAAGATTCAAATAAATCTGAGCAAAGCATTTTATTGCATGCTGACAGAATAGATCAAACCCAATGTATCCCCTTTGGCCATTTGACTTTTTAGGGCAAAATTTGTTTAATTGACCAACATATGTCACAAAAATGATTATTTTTTTTTTTTTTTGTCTGGGCATTTACTTGTGTTGTGAGGAACATTTATAGCAGGGGACAGCAAGGACCTGAGGACATTCAAACACAGCAGAAAAGAGAGCCAGTTTTCTATCTGCCAGCTACTGTTATTGGAAGGGCTACAGACACAGATTATCCACAAGCACACGTGCAGACACACACACAGCATGTCCTAGGGCTAAAATTGATTTGTCTGGAGACTTTTGAGTTTGAAAGGAAGATGCTCAGCTCATGAAACCCATTCCATTAGAGCAGTGGAATTTCAAAGTAGCCAAATCCTGCCCCAGAACAACTGGGTTCCCTGATCCCCCGTAGTCTGAGCCTTTCAGTCTGCCAAGTTACACGGTGGTTTCAGAAAGAGCAGGATCTGTCCAAGATCAACACTCAATTAGGCTGCATACTCTCCTGAACTTCTGAACAAGCTGACTCCCGAGCACTTAGGCAATCAGGAAAGAAATACCACTACCCTATGACCACACCGCTCCCTAGAGGCTACGGATGGCTTCAGAAAAAGCAGTGCCTTGCACTGCCTTGACACGGCTCACATGCAGAAATTCCCAGTCTAATGTGTTTGTACACTAAACACCACATCTCCCCCTCAACACCACATGTACTGCACACACAGCACCTCGCCCATGCTCAAGCCACCACTGGCTGAGTGTAGGATGAGCACCCCCACTGACAGACCATGATGAGCCTCGAGAAGGAGCACCTACACAAATGATATGCAAGTGAAGGTCAAGGTAGTGAGAAAGGCAAGGATGAGCCATGCTTTCATCCAAGCTGTACACTGGAGGCAACACTATCAGCCAGTACAAAGTCAGTTTGTCCAAGGGAAGAGAGTTTGTACCAGCAAGAACATTTGCCTCAGCATGAGAGCAGCCTTTAGCTTACCTCATCTTGCCATGTGCCCATATGCTTATTTTATACCTGCTTCACAGTCTCTCTCCCCCTTGGTTAAACTGCCACACTTCTGCTCTGCTTATGTCTTACTCCTCTGGAGGCTAGATACAGTTTGCACCTCCTGCATTTTATACTGTCCTCTGGAGCAACAAGTGAATAGAGGAGAGCAAAGATATTTAGAGATACAGCATCTGAAGAAAATGTCTCGTTCAGAGCTGGGCTCACGGATTTTAGAGTATTAGGACCACAGTGCTACTGACAGATGCCTCCACTGGTGATACTCAAGGATCTGTAATTTTTGTGTGTACGAGTACACCAGAAGGGCCCAGAAAGACAAAGCCTTGTTTTGCCAGCGCTCTATGTAACAGCAGTCAGAGGAACAGGATGTCCACACAGGTGTCTCTCTACAGAGGCTGAGAGAAAAGCAAAAATGCCCAGTTTTCAGATGAGAAACTGGTATGTCTCATGCAAAACTGCCCCTAACACAAAAAGCATATTCGGCACTTGACCTGCAAGGCTGTAAGTCATTTATGCAAAGTCCTAGAGAAAGTTTATGAATACTACAGGCATTCAGTCCCGATAATTCAGATCCTCCTCCCCTTGTTCACTCTTTCCCCATCTACTCTTCATTTAAAAACAGTGTATCCTTCAGCTCACCATAAAAACCACTCATACTTTGTGATTCCGTAACATCTTAAATGAAAGACTTTCCAACCATAAGTGGCTAGATGTCTGGTTCACCAGCAGTACTGCTGTCTTCATAGACTCATAGATAGTTATGGTTGGAAAGGACCTTAAGATCATCTAGTTCCAACCCCCCTGCCATGGGCAGGGACACCTCACACTAAACCATATCACCCAAGGCTCTGTCCAGCCTGGCCTTGAACATTGCCAGGGATGGAGCATTTACAACTTCCGGAATTCTATCAGTGTTATAGCTCAGCTGATGCATGTGAACATAACAGACTAAGGTGGGCAAACTCACAGTTCACAGCGAGTCACAGAAAGGAGGATAAAGTAAGGTCCTCCCAGTGGCCATGCTAGAGATTCACTATGGAGCACCCTTCTGCCTCAGCTGGTGCTGAGCCAACGTGCCAGCTGAGTACAGAAGGTGCTGCAGAGTTTTGTTGGCAAAAGCAGCCATTACAAACAGATGTGCCCTTGCCTACAAAGTGTTTTGGGAACCAGGCCGTTCCACTTGGATTTTGTTCTGTTCACTACAAACCTGGCTGAACTGTGCCACACAGTAGGGGCTTTATTCTGTGCCCAGTCAAACACCCAGTCTTCTCAAAACACCTGTGTTTTTTGCATCAGTACACACTAGGAAAAAGCAGGCAGTCATCTGAAAACATTTCCGCAGCAGGCAGGATATCCTCAAAACAGAACAATCCCCAAAACACCTGGAAATATTTAAGCCTGAGAGCTCTTGATCTGTTGACTCCAAAATACCTTAGTCAAGTCTACCCTCAGAGATGAAGCAGGCAGACCCGTATGGGTGGTAACTACTGACATGAGGTCCAGTGCCAGCACAGAGGCAGGATTTCCTTTGGAGGGCAGTTACAGCCCACTCGCGGGGGAACAGGGCAGGACAAGGGTATGAAGGGGGAAAGTTTGCTTCTGAGGGTTACCTGCTGCTTGCTCTCCATTGGCAACAGAGGCACATATGTCTGTGTTGGTGGGTGCCCAAGGCTGACTCACCAAGAGGCATCTGGGTTGGTGCTGGGGACTTCTAGATGCTGGTGTTTATCCACTCCCTGGTTTCCCATCTGTCAGGGAACAAAGGGACATCTCCATAAAACTCCACAGTGGTGCCTGTGTACATTTGAAGCCGCCTAGCTCCTCTGTTGGCATACACACAGGTGCCTGAGCTGAGGCACGTGGGCTGGAACCTCACAGAAGGAGACCCAACAAGGACAGAGTGAAGCACCGATGTGAGGGAGCAGGCGGGAAAGCCTCTTCTCAGCTTCTCCCCATCTTTCCCAGTCGCTGTTGAAGCAGCTGCCGAAGCCCACGGAGGGGATTAAAGTGCAGTGCTGCTTCTCAGCCACCAGCCCTCCATGGCCCGCGAGGCTGCCCTGTGCCGCTTTCGGGCACAGGGACATGGAGGGTGAGTCAGGCCCTGTTAACAGCTCCAGACCAGGGAGCAGGAACAGAGGTGTTAGAGGTGAAACAGCTTGGTCCTAAAATTTTGTTTTTCATCCTTTAGATCTCCTGCTTTTGCTAACACCTTCTCCATCTCCCTTTTTCTTTAATACAGTTAAATGAGGTGTCGCACGAACCAC
This sequence comes from Coracopsis vasa, assembly GCA_026283785.1. NCBI lineage: Eukaryota > Metazoa > Chordata > Aves > Psittaciformes > Psittacidae > Coracopsis > Coracopsis vasa. The sequence goes on along the minus strand of JANHGB010052008.1, from coordinate 44,417 downwards.
CTTGCAACTTCCCATTCAGTGGCTGGATACATTTCCCGCAAAAATGGAAACCAAATGGTTCCTCCCTCTAAGTACATGAAGATTTGCATGGAGTTGTGCCTGTGTCTTTGCAGTCTGGCTGTCCAGGTGAGAGGCTGTATGGGTACAGCAGACTGCCTTGCACCCGGTGTTGCTTCTCAGTCAGGACAAAACCTACTGTGTTTTCATGGGCCAGGACACTCCATAATCTATTTACACAACCTCAAAAGAGCTCTTCCAGGCTCTCAATGTATTTCTCTTCCACAAAATCCATGTTGTCAAAATATATAAAAATGGGGAGTAGAAGGGGTGGGGGTGTTTGCTTACTTCTCTTGCTGCAATTTCAGTCACTGCTCATAGCAACCAGTGAAATATTCAGCCAGAAATTATTACTGTATGGTTTTTAATGGTAGAAATCTACTGGGGAACAAGGGCATTATAGATGGAAAACCAGATCCACGATAACGATTTACTAGGAGGGAAACAGTCTATATACAGTTTAAGGGAATCTGCCTCCCATGGGAGAACGGTGTAGTCAACCTCCTTCCCTATTACTGCATTGTGGGGAACTCCACTGGGAAGGGAGATCTGCAAAGTTAAACCAGCAGCTTTTCTTGGGAGCAAGTGGCAAAAGCTTTCTCCAGTGCTCCTATTGCTCCTTAGGAGTAATCTGTCCAAGCCAGATACCAATTCTCAAAGCCTTTACAAAAGTAGCAAAATCATAAAATCATAGAAGATCTCAAGTTGGAATGGACCCACCAATAAGGATCATTGAGTCCAACTCCCTGCTCCTTGGAGGACTCACCAGCATTAAACCAAAAATCAGCACACTCCCTCAGGTTCAAGGGCTTTGGGCTGCAGATGCCAATTGGTACTGAGGCAGGGCCAAGGGTATTTATTGAGCAAGCCTGGAGTATTTTTATCCCTCCATGTCAATTCTCAGGCTTTGGCTAAATCAGATTGTCCGGAATGACAAAAACTTAGCTTGTGTCTGAGATGTCAGAACTTTTGCTTCCTGTGACATGAGTCATGGCTGCTCTTACAGTGATAAGAAAGAAAAATTACTGTGCCTGTTCATTTTGATCCTTTTTTTTTTATCCTTTCAGTCCTATGGGACCGTCAGGAAAGCTAATTGGATTTTCTTTTAGATTGCTTAGTTGCGAAATAAAAATGCAGTTTGTGTAACACCTTATAATCACTCTTATGTTGCTGTAATGCAGTATATGGGAAAAAAGAAATTATCCAACTCATTAACCACAAAGGAAGAACAGCAAGTCCTAGAACATAGAGAAGCACCACTTGCCTGGTTTTTAGCATCTATAGCCATGTTATATAGACTCAGCACGTGGTGCGTGTATGGGGAGCTGAACAGCCAGAAGAGGGTAGCATAAGTTAGTTAATAAACTTCACCTGTAAAGCAGAGCTGTTTTTGAGAGAAATACCTACTTACATTTCTGGCTGCAAGGCAGAGAAACATAACACTGAAAAACTCATCACCAAGCTTTTAACAGAATGTGGAAAGGCAGAATTTACAGTCAGAACTGGCAATGATTAGACTGAGCAGGCCACAGAACCTTTTGCATTCTATTAGCTCCTGTGCAACCAATGCCTCTTAATAAAAATGCACATCCAAAGCAACTTCATTACCTTGCATTTAAGAGAGAGCAGCATGAGTCAGTAAAACTAACAGTGCTACTGAGTTCATTCTGGTATATTGTCTTGCCTGCAGGAAATCTGAAAGGCTAGGTAAGGAAGTCATGAAAATGTCAACACTGAGAGCACCTTAAGGGGATGGTTCACAGCCAAGGTAATACAATACAAAACAGGAGCTTGCAGGGTTCACTGGAGAGACGCACATTTGGCAGCCTCAATGAAAACGTTCTCCTTGCTGCTGCCCCTCATGTCTACCCAAAATAAAATGCTGCTCCCGGAGCCTGTATGCAATAAATGAGTATTCTCATGGGGAATGTTGCCATATCTGGCAGCAGCAGAAACACCTCTGTAGATACATCAACTCTCAGAATCCCCTTCTGTACCTATGCTAAGCATTTTCTCTTTCAGAGCTAGCTATCCAGCCCCTACCAATGCTCATAACTGTAAACAGGACTGAATTGCTGCTGGACATTTCATTATTCATAGACATATCTACATGAGATAGCTAGCAATTTTTCCTTTACCCCTACAAGAGATCAAATGGCAGCACATTCCTCTGAGAAGCTGATAAGGCTTGCCCAAGGAGGTGCATGAGAGGACGAGGAAGACTGAGGGATGACTGTTACTATCTGCATCACGCTAGTGGTTAGAAATCCCAGACAGGATCAGGCCTCTGCTATGCTAGATTCTGTACACTTACACAGGATAGGAAAAGCTGTAGTCTGGAAATTGAAGCTGAAACAGACAAAAGGTAAGAGGAGAAAAAGGTATAAAGACATGAAATACCATGCCCAAGAGCATACAGCCAGGCCTAGGAATAGAAAATTCATGGTCTGTTAACGTGCTTCTGGCAGAGCTGCTTGAAATTGCTCAGAGGCTGTTAAGAGAGAAAGCCTGTATGTGTGTTTACACCTTGGAAAGGCACTAAGGAGATAATACACCATTTATTTGTATTTTATTTGTACTCTATACCTGAAGCAAAGTGAAAATGCAAGCTGAATCTTTTTTCTATAATTCTTTTCCTTCCACCCTTTCAAAAATAGCACATATAGAAAACATTGGAACTTTTCATTTCAAAGACCATTACATCACACTATAAATACTAAACTAGATGCCCTTCATCCTGCTGCTACAATGCAGCCATTTTCTCAGCTTGAGTGTATCGATTATCCCTATAGCACACAAATAGCAAACAGAAGCTGGAGGAGGGAAGGAGACAGAGAATATTGTATGCAGGTGGCATAAGGGTGTCAGACTAATTTCATCCCCCGAAGGGTTTAGTTTCAGGTATTGTGAAAACCTCTATATGACAGATTCAGAAAGTCTTTAAAGCAGTGCTGTCCCTTCCAATTACCAGTTGCTCACACTTTCCCCAGTACTCAGCCGTTAGTTACAGAAAGGACTTAAAATGACAAGCGAACATCCAGCTGCCATATCTGCTTCACTCAGTCCCATGTCTGACCATTTTTTATGTGATATAGAAGCTAAACTGACTATAAAGATTCTTTCTGAATGATGCATAAAGGTTACAGTAATAAGCTGGTTCCCATAACATTTCCTGTCTTTGCGTTATGCATTTCGGCTTCGCTGGCACACAAGAGGTACATTATGGAATGTGATGTTTGATGAAGTCGGTTTTCTGCATACATATCCCTACTCAGAGCTGAAGTTCTAAGGGGTCACTTGCCATTTGCATCAGTTTGGTTTGGCTGAGGCTCCCTCATGAGCTGCCAGTCCATTAATAGGAGTGTGAGGATGTCCACGCAGAGTCAGCCAACCTGGCTAGAGCAGTTTCCCCTTGCATTTCCATGCTGCTGGATACCATTCCCTGCAGAGGGATTTGTACTGATGATGCAGTGGGTAATGGGACATTACCCCTTAGAAACATGCTTGAAGGCCTGCTGTTCACCTCACTTCCTGGGTTGGCAGTGTTTACAGCACTGTTGCTCACTGTCCACAGGCAAGGGTAGTGGCTGGAAAAAAAAAAAAAGGCAGTACAAATTGAATTACCTATTTCAAAGCATTTTCCACCTGCAAGAGATTTAACACAGTAAAGTCAAGTGCATTATCTGCTAAAAGGCAGCGATCGGCATCAAGTTACTAAACTAGATCAGCAATCATCAGACCTGGTGACCTTGGGGAAGGCATGGAGAGAAATATACAAACACATGTGAGGTTTCAAGATTTAAAGATCTTTTTTGTGAATGCTTACAAATTTTAAAGAATTGCAGCTGGTTTTCCTGCACCTAAATTAGAGAAGAAATGTGTGCATTTATTTGGGGAAAAGAAGGGGAAATACTTGATAATTAATTGACTCTCTGTGTCTAAATTCCATCCATTCCTAGAAGTGTTTACTACCCTATTAACAATACTTTAACAATAGAGCATGAATTAGATTGTTACATCCCTGTATGGGATTAGGATCCTCATTTCATGCAGGAGAACAGTGAGAAATATATAAAGAAAAATAATTTGGCTTTAAAATACTCGGAGACTGTAGACACCAGAGATCTCTGTGGGTCTTCCAAGATCCTGGTTTTCAGCAGTGCTGGGGAAGAACGAAGTTCCCATTGATTTCAGAGCAGGAGACAATTAGCTTGTTGGACAGATTTGTCCAGGAATGTTGAATTGGGCACTTAGGACATGTTTCAAATCCAAAGCTTGGAACAAAGTGTGAATCACCAGGGCAGTCCTACAAGCCTCACTGCTCCTAATAACAGTATTTTTCCTGTAGCCTTACCTGGGTCCAGGGCTGGCAGCTCCCTTTGTGTGTGGTGCTGAGAGCAAATTAGCGTGTGGAGAGGATGGCAAAGTCCAGCTGTCATGTCCTGAGAATACCTGGAGGTTATTGCTGGAGCTCTCCAACAAATTAACTTCGGGAGGGGAAAAATAAAAGAGTAACAAACAAATCCTCAGCGACTATTGCAGAGACATTGTCTTAATGCAACAGAACATGGGTAGCCCTGAGGAATCAATATGATCATGAGGTTCCATGAGACAAAATTCATGTGTTTATTAAGAGAGTAGCAAGGTGCCATTGTAATTCCAGGTGTGATATATGAGAAGATACAGCACGATAGACACAGGATATGCCTTTTTGCAAGTCTAATAGTCTTCTCGTTAATGATATTTGCCATACGAGTGGCAATGTTTTGATACTTCCTTATAACTTGAGCTTAAATATTTCCATTAAACATGATGCCTTGCTAAATTAGAATTAGCAAACAGATTACTTTATCCTTACTCTTGCTTCTGGCCGATTTAATCTCATTAGAGCAGAATAAATTTCTGGAGCTCTGCATTCAGATCTAGAAAGTGAAATAAACTCAAAAGACATTTTGGCAATACCAAGATGTCCTCATCTCAAGTCAGCTCCTACCATGTTCCTAAGGGCTGCTTTGACTCAAGAGCACAAATGTTTCATGGCATGACATTGAAAGAGGGCTTGCAATACTCTTTTTGCATAATTAGGAGTTGTACTTTAAGCAAGTTCATTCGCCCTCGTTTATAATTAACAGTTTCAGTGTACCCAGCTCTTTGTACCTACTTTTTGCTGTCTTAACCATATTTTGTGCATGCAGGCTCAGTGCAGATTGTTACATACTTATGCTCTTTCCTAGCCTCAGCTCTTGCTCGTTTTAATGCTTATGCTAACCTAAAGCAGGGGTCAGGCAGGCAGAGAGCATCTGTTCCCTGGAAGCAAAGCAGCATTAAAGTTGTACCTGTAGGGGAATGATTTCTCTGCATATAGGAAGGTGGGTATGGAGCAGCCCGATGCCCTCGCAGTGCTGAATATCGCTCGTAGCCATGTGGAGCGTGTGGAGCTGCCAGAGGCAAAGGTCCAGTGTACTGATAATTAGAGCTTCCTGATGCACACATTGTATCTGGGTTGGAAATCACCCAGCCACCCACTTTGAGGGAAGAGAGAGAAGAAAACTATTATTGCACTCAAACACTGCAATACGATAAAGAAAGTAACCAGCCTTCTTGCAGAATCAGCTGTGCCTCAGAAACACAAGCAGAGTCCAAGATACTGGTTTATGGAACAACTGGCAATCAAAAAAAGCCCCAAACCACCAACCCTCAAAAAACTCCAAAACCATTAACCCTAAAAAACAAGACCTGAAAACAACTAACAGGAAATGTTACAAACATCAAAGAACAAATGAAAGAAAAACTGACTATTAAAACAAACACCAGCTCTGCTCCTCCCATTTTTTACCTGTTCACCCATGAAAAGTAATTTTATAGGTGACAAAAATATTCACAGTTACAAATACAAAACAAATTGGGGAGAAAGCCCTAAAAATGTCATACAGAATCTTGATTCTAGATTCCCTTTATTACTGAAAAGTGTATCACAAGCAGAATGATTCCTCTGCAGAAACTGTTGCAATATTTCCTACTGTGAGGTTTCCTCAATCTTTACTTTTTTAAAGGATTCCTCTCTATTAACATAATTCAGGACCCAGTGAATGACTGATGTGATAGAGTTAAGCAAGTCCCAGGTTCCCAGCACCTATCATATCACACAAATCTTCCAGCTGACATGAATAAAATCTCACAGTGAGAATATGTCATATGTTGACCTTCAGAGACTGTTTCTGGAGCATCCTTGGGATGGTTTCTGAAAAGCAAAATACTTAGTGGTAAAACTCATTGAGAAATGATAAAAGAAACTTAAAACCAGAACTATTCACTCAAAAAAAAAAAAAAACAAAAAAAAAAAGTAGTTTTAAAAGGAGTGAAGTCCATCTTCTTTAACCACTTGATACACAGCAGTAGATTTTTCTGCAGTCTGCCATAAAGGAAGCAGGAACTTATGTTTCATGGCATACATTAAAATGTTCCTAAGTTTGTGCCAAATTCAAGGGCTGAACCTGGAATTCTAAATCTACCTGTGGGCATGGTTCCTGCTTGCATGAACAGCCTCAGTCTGGCCTGGTCTCCTGCCCAGACCAAAGCGGGGCTGTATGCCACCTGCTCAGCCAGGCAAGCCCAAGTCAGCAGTCCCCCTCCATGGCTGGAAACCCTGACGCTGAGACACAGCAGCTTTTTAAGTGGTGAGAGTAACGGAAAGAAATACAGATTCTCTTGCAGGTATGTAGGACATTTCATGTTTGAAGGGGGCCTACAAGGATGCTGGAGGGAGACTCTTCATCAGGGACTGTAGAGCAATAGGACAAGGGGTAATGGGTTTAAACTTAAACAGGGGAGATTCAGCTTAGATGTAAGGAAGAAGTTCTCTACCGTGAGGGTGGTGAGGCACTGGAACAAGTTGCCCAGAGAAGTGTTAAATGCTCCATACCCAGCAGTGTTCAAGGCCAGGCTGGACAGTGCCTTCGGAGACATGGTCTAGCACAAGGTGTCCCTGCCCATGGCAGTGAGGTTGGGACTAGATGATCTTAAGGGCCTTTCCAACCCTAACTGTTCTATGATTCTATGTGTCAGAAGACATAGGCAGGTCCAAACAAAATTTATTAGCGATTATGGACTGGAATGCATAATTTGGATGCCCCTCTGCATTAGCATGGAAGAGGAAAGTAAAACTTTGAAAGAAAAACTACAATTTGTTTCCAATGGAAGCATCTCTAGCATCCTATATAGTTAGCACCTATGGGTTACTTTAAATAAGCACATCATACATTATTACACAGATTTAATAGTAGCAGTGTAGTTAAATTACAGTCACAGTGCAATTTCACTTAAGTTTTGTTTTTCGACAGCTGCATTTAACTATTGTTCTCCCCAAGCTATTAAATTATGGGATTCACTGGAGTGCAAGTACAAGGTAGTGAACACACACAGTGTATAACATTATCAGGGTAGTTCACACCATCTCATTTCGGACTTCCTGTGTAGACAGTGCTAAGTCCTAAGATCCCCAAGAGGATATTCACTCGAGACCGTATTGTAATAATTATATAGAGAGTCTCCTCACTAATATCAGTGGAATAATTCTGGATTTAAGGCAGCAGAAACAAGATTAAGTTATATAATGTATCTTTCACATTGTGATGCCACAGTTTTTACCACATCAGCAGGAAAATGCTACAGAAGCAAAAAGAGCTGTACTCACCTTTCTTTTGCATCCAGGAAGGCTTTGGCAAAGGGATTATACTTGATTTTGAGAGCTGTTATCTTGAGTTTACAGAAAACAAGGCATGTTAGTGAAGGAACAGAAACTTGACAAAACATGTTCCAGAGTAATCTAAGTGGAGCTGCCTAACAAAACCCACATGTTTTCCAGGGCTGGTTAGGAGAGAGCTTTGCTCATTGCAGAGTGCTTTGTACTGATCAGTGCCACAGGCAGAACATCAGTTGAGGCAGCCTAGTGACATGTTCTAGTCTGGCAAATTCTGTAGGAGGGCGGACCCTTTCAAGAGCGTTTAAACACTGAACTCCTACCAAGTATGAATCAAATCTGCAGCAACACTAGCTAAGCGATGCGGCATGTGAGTTAACAGTTGTCACAGTCCAAAGCATCTCTCAATTACAGTTTTGGGGTTTAAATTTTCCCATGGAATGTTGTGCTGTTCTGCAATTGTATATATTATAAGAAGCGGGAAGTAACAGGGCTCTCATTATAACTGTCAGTCATTGCTGGAGAAAGATACTGGACTTGACTATATTTCTTTTTTCCAGTACGGGATTGGGATGCCAGGACAGATGGACCAGTCTGGAATAGCTGTGGCAGGATATTAAGGTAGACCTGGCTTAGTACTGCAGCCAGACACTAGATTAGACAATGTTCTACTGCAGAGAGAAGACGGAGTATTAGACTGGATGGACCATTACACTGCATGGGGCCAGTGGGGAAATAAGAGAAGGCATGCTGATCTTGTAGTCAATAATATATCTCATCAATGGTAATCAAGAGCGCAGTGTGGCATCCACCTACCTCTTCGTTTTGGTAGGCCGTCACAGCTATGAACTGTGTCTCAGGGAAGGAACAGTTCATCACCATCCGGTGGGGGCCTCCTACTCGAACTATGTGTACCTGTGGCTCATATTTATGCAGGGAGTTCAACATTATCTGCAGAAAACAAAACAGAGAGACAGACCCCAGTGCCACTTTGGTATCCCACAGCTGCTCTTTTGCTCTAGCTCTGTAATAGACCAGATGTCACTGCTAAAGTCAGTGATTACTGAGAGCAAAAGGGCAGGTGCTGCCTTCTCTTCTGATGAACCACAGGGCTGAACAGAATGAGACTTCACTGGACTTTGATTTAAAGTTTTTGATCTGGCAGCATTAGTGAATATTTGTGCTGGCAGCTGTGGTCTTCAAAACATTGGGCTTCCATTGCACTAGAGGCTGTTGAAACAGTTAAAGGGCAATAGCTGTTCTGCTCCTACTGTCTGAAAGACTCAGAATCACCATCACAGAAATCAGGACAGGAGGGAGCTGAGGCAGTCATCTAGTCATCTTTCTGAGCAAGTTGAAGTGTATCTAAACAAGTCTTGGTAGACGACTCTAACCTGGTTTATTATTTAGTGACTTTTGCTTGGGCTTTTCTCATATGGCTTTTCCTCCCTTGCTTTCTACTTCACCATATGGACATATCACATTCCCCTGTTTTTTCCCCAGGGTCTCTTTGACCCTTCAAGTTCATTTTCTGTAGCTTTTTTACTCCCATGCATACTTCTCTGAGACCTTTGACTTTTCTAAAGGTCCTGGATACAGGACAAGAATTTGCAAATTCAGATCCTGTTCTATGCTCCACAATAAATTTTGTGTGCTGATTCCACGTGTGACTTAGAACATAAACGTGACAGGTCATGTTTATGTTCTCCAGTCTGCAAATAAGAGATAATTTCCTACCTAATTAGGGTACTAAGCTTATGGAAGTACCTCAAAACCTAATGGAAATAACAGATAGAGAACATATACTATTTACCTGAAAGAAATTGATTCTAGGATGACAAGTATCATCCAATGTAGGAGTTCTGTACAAAGCAAACAAGCAAACAAAAGGTCTTGTGCAACATTTTACCTTTAGATGCATCATCAAAAATAAAATACGAAACAAAACTAATTTTCCTGTTTGCATTTTTAAGGGGTTCAAAGAGAAAGTCACTTATTTCTGGTACATGTGGTTTCTTTCCAAAGGCCAACGCTGATTCAATAGAATATTGATAATTATCATGATGCGAAAGCAGACATAGTAATTATTTCATTTAGGAGCAGCCTTTTATTCTGCTATCTGACTCCTGCCAACATTCCACTTACACCAAACAACATGGGGGAACACAACAAAAACCTAATACTCATGACCATTTTTTCCCCTTTTCTCTGAAGTCCTATGTAAAAATCCCCAGCACACAAGACCAACTCTGAAAAGCCCCCTGATGATTAAGTAAACCACAGCACTCTGTCTCTCTTAACATCAAGAAGTCCATTAAAATCTGAAAGCGCCAATTAAGGCCTGTTTATTCCTGTTTACATTTGGCCTCCAGAGAATAATTGGCATCTGTGGGTGAAGAGGCCTGTAAGGGCCTCTATAATTACATAAATGCACCCTTGATATTTCTTGATTGGTAGGTGCTTGCAATTGAAGCCAAGAGGTGTATGGGGAAACATCAGGCCATACCTGCCCACTCCCATTGAGCTTGTTGGTAAGTTTGACTTTGCTGAAGGAAATGGCAGCTTTCATCCAGTGGGCCCCAAAGTTGGGAGAGTCTGGGTGGATGTAGACGCAGCTGTGGTTTGGTGGCTCTGGCTTCCCAGCCGGCACCCATTCTCCATTTACGTACTTCCAGCGGTGGCCATCAGTGGGGGCAAAGTCCAGCAGGAAGGAATACATGGCATTTGGGTCTAAGCCAGACACGCTGATCTTCAAAACAGGGAACATTCGCCTGGCCACAAAACAAAAAAGGGGGACACCACTGAAAACTGGTTTTGAAGCACTCTCCTTAATATATGTGACCAGATGCTCACAGATTAGGTCAATGTGAAAAACATCCTTCCTCCGTCTAGCTGAAGAAGTCTCTTTAAGATTAATCCTTCATTTTGTTTCAATAATTAAGGAAAAAAACATGTTATCGCTAAAGTAGGACACTAAGGTCTTGATCATGCCAAGATTTATGAACAGAATGAACTGTGTATAGCATCAGCAGAGTCCATGGGATCTGGACATGCTAAATACGTCCTTAGGTGTGGGAAAAGAGGCATGAACAGGACTGGACAAGAGATTAAAATGGCTGACAAGGTGGAGCTGAACCACAGATGCACTGCATTAACTGTATAATTCTATTATAAAGTGCACTTCTTTGGTTCTTTGGTGCTTAGATTCCCCTAGCACACGTTTCCATGCTCTGGCAAGTGTCCGAGTTCCACTTTGTCTGACTGTGGCTATATCCTCCACGATCAGCCTGCAGTCTCCAGCAATCAGGACATAATCCCAGTCAGGTACTCTTCAGACTCCAGATAGATTTATTGACCATGCTATTCTATACAAAAGGTTTTTCTCCCTTCCCTTGAAGGGATGGTCATATTCTGTCATTTTGTGAGCAAAGTCAATCTCTTCCCTCTGTCACTTCCTATGGTTCTTATGTTAATCCCCAAGATCTCCCACTTGAGTAATGGTTTGCAGGTAGTGCTATTATAAATATCCTAATAAGTCTGCTAGATATTCCTTGTCTAAAAATACTTCTTTACTTTATCAGGATTGTGATAGGTTAGTCTGGCATAACTTAAATTTAGTAAAATAACTTTTTAACTCATTTTCATTGTTTTCCACGTACTTCATTACTCTTTCCTTCAAAATATATCCTGAATTCTTGTTCTGGTGATATACATAAAAGTCTCCAGTTAGCTGAAATGTGTTTTCTCCCTTTCCTAAGTGCAAGCATTCTCATACTGTCTCACCACCATTAAATTAATCTCCAGTTTGAGAAGTCTGGTTTAAAATCCTTGCCATTAGACCTTGCACCTGGCAGTTTTTCCAGTAAATTGGTCCCATCCTTCCATGTTCCCTGACATCATCAGCTTGATTAGGTGGTTCTGCTTTTAGTTGCACCTTAGATGCAATGTTGTCCTTCACTAAGCAATAAATATCTATCACCAAGTCTTCCCACCCTCTTGAGCATTTAAAAATGCACAAGAAATCCTGCCTTTGTTTAGTTTTGCGAAAATGCGCCTTTTGCTCTTAAAGGTCCAGTGTCACCTTTTCTCAATCTCTTTTAATTATTATTTTCTCTTTTGTAAAGGAGATTTGCGCAGTTCACAGCTAGATTTTCAGCAGTTTTCTGTCTGTCCCAGTACTTGTGATCCATATCATACAGCTCTGAATTGGCATCTCAGTGCCTGAAATTCTCCAGCAATAGTTAGTAGGGCTCCAACAGTTTCAGGAACTGGGGAGAAAATTGACGTCAGCAGAATAGAGGAGTCTTCCAACAAAGGTATCCTGTTCACTAAGTTTCTTAACTTGTCAACAAATACACGTCTTTCCAGTGGAAGATTATTACAGCTGTTATGTATAACCTCCTACATTCTTCTATGAGAAGAGGCCTCCCTGCCCCAGACACCTCCATACTGACCTCTCCTGGCAACTGCCATTTTGCCACACCAAATTTTTATGCATAAGCCAGTGAATCTTCAAACTCCTTTTCTTGGTGGGTACAGAGAGACCGGATACACCAAGCAACCACAGCAACTGCCTGTGGTCCATGGCCATGGGACTAAGGTAAGATGGCTCTCTAGGCTTACGGAGGTAGCAGCGCAAGGTCTCCAAAACAGACAGCAAAGGAACTCCAGGCTCTAAAAGGACACAAGTCTCTGCCCCTACAGCCATACTCTCCAGTGACACCAAACTGCAGATTGCTAACAGTAACATCCCACTCACCACCTACTTTTCTGGATACTTTTATATAGTTCTTGCTGTATACATTCATCACCTTCTGCTGACAGGAGAAGACAGGACTTGAGAAATTTGAGATTTCTAATCGAATACAAATCCTTGATGATGTAGGGCCTGTGCAGCACTGAGGAATATATATTGAACTGTGATCTTTCTCACTAAATAGAAGCTTAGCCAGGGATTTATATGCTATTTTTAATGCATCTTTCTGGCCAGGATGCACCAGCTATCAAACAGGAATGTGATAAAAAGTGTGAATGGATTGCTCCCTGCACCGTCTAGGCCCCGTACAATCAGTCCTCAAAGTAACACACTTAGATATTTAGCTGAAATTAAAGTGAAGGGGAAAATTCATCCACGTGAAAATTTAGTATCACTAGGTTTATCAGAACTATTTGTGTTACATACAGATTGTTAATTCCTTAGCCCACGGTGCAGACCTCCTTGCCTTTCTACTTGCGAGGTCTGAGTGTATCCCCGGAAGACCTCTAGGCTAATGCCAAAAGAGAATACAGTCATTATCAACTCTAACCTCCTGTGTCACAGAGGTTATAGCACTTTGGTGCATTTACCTGCTTCACATGCAGTTAACTTCTGCCTCACCCGGACCAGCATGTCTTGGCTGTACAGATTCTAATGATGAAAAACTTACCACCTCACTTGCGCTGATTAAATGGCTTTACTATGAAAAACCACATTTGTCTGTCTTTTAGCATGGCAAATGATGATTTCTCCATATTTGCTTCAGTCAGAATGTTTGTTTCAATGACCAGGTAGGTACACACATGACCTCCATTACTGCAATAGTTGAGCACTTCAGCCTCTTCAGTTTATTTAGAGCAGATCTGCTACAATTACTCCACAGTACATAATTTGAGTGGGAAGGTGTTTGATATCAAACTTGAATGTGTAGTACTAGTAAAGTTGCTTTAGCATTCAAGCCTGGAAAGGGCTTCATTCCCCCCACTCACATTTGCCTGCATTGATCCACTGTGGATTCATTGATCCACATTCCAGATGTGCAGAGGGGAATAGTAGCACCTTCCTATCTCTGAGCAAAGCCTCAGCACGGTGCATAGCTGATATGGTATAAACACAGAGCAGTTTATATTGAAGTACCATTTGAATGTAGTAAATCTGAGCAAAATAGACTGATTCCCACCACATCAGCTGCAGCTACTGGGATGTATTTTGTGGTATAGCATGCGGTTTAATTGCACTGAAGTATATCCTGTTCACAATACATCTCTCTTCCCTGTGTACCTAAGCATATTGCTATGGCAGGTGGTTATTATAATGAAGTTTGATATGTAGACATATCTATGTGTTAACACTGAAGTTGGTTCATCTAATTACGACATTTTGGGACCCTCAGTGCCAATTAGAGATGACTGTCACAGCAGATAGAATTGTGTATGTTAGAATTTGACCCTCGAGGATCACTAATCAATCAGCCTTTCATGCTCTCCAATGCTCCTGTATCAGGTTTCAGTTTAATTTCTGAATTTTGCTAACAACGTGACTGCACAAACTGCCTTAGTTTTCACACACAGAACTTCAGACTGGCTGTTCCCGTTAATTGAAGCACACAGTTTTCAAAAGCATTCATATGCCCTTCAGGAGGAATCACTGAGTAAGTCCTACTGATTAAAGCAGCAGCAGAATTAGGTCAATATTGTTTCTATTGAGAATCCCTCTGGAGACAATCACTGAAGTATCTTGAACCTGAAAAAACTCAGCACTCAATGGAAACTGTCTCAAGTTCATCTCCCTTTGAACTGCACGGAGTTGCTCAGAGAACTTTGCTGCAGGCCACTCTCTGCATTCCTTTTTTTAATGAGCTGATGTGTTTGTTATGGAAGATATTTTCAGAAATGCAAGAGATCATTTTTCATAGTCCCTGATGCTACAGTGACTTTGTTAAAAGGATTTATGCAGATGACAGTGTGACATACTTTTATAATTTTTTATTTTGAGATGACTGTAGTTTGATCATAAAGAATCTATTCCTGTCCCCACTGACATCACTAGAGCTGTCACTGGCTTTAGGAGAAATAGGATCAAGCTGATAAGGAGTTTAAAAATATGAAAAAGAAAAATAAGGGAGTTTACAAATTAAATAAAACATAACCAGGCACATTTAAATAACAAAAGATTCCCTTATCATCATAAAAGGATTTTATCTATGTACTCACCTAAACATTTTAGAGATAATGAGTATCACCATGCAGTCATGAATTACACTAGTTGAGAGGAAAGAAACTGAAAAGCCCCTGTTGGTAAGGTGTGACGCTTTGTACCAATTTCAGGAATTTGAGGCAAACCTATCTTACCTCATTTTCGGTCACTTGCACTGCTCAGGAGTCAGTTTAAGCTCCCACAAGATAAGTGAAAGTCCACTCAGAAGTTTGCTGTAGCCTAACAGCAGTTTTTAAAGCAATTTAAACGAAGCAAAAAGCAGCTTCTTGGTATAAAGAGAATCTTAGCAGAAGATTTCTGTCCCTGTATGTTGTTAGGAGGAATCAGAATGGCAATAGGCAGTGTTACACCAAGAGCTGATACTTTGGGAAGGTAGCTGTTTTCTCAACAGAATAACCTTGCTGAGCCAACAGGCTGAATTTTGCCTTTCAGCTGCTTTCATCCCTGTCCATTGTCAAGCTACAGTCAATTAAAGTCACACCGCATGATCCCTACTTGGATCTCCTGAGAAAAAGAAATGTGTACATGTTGGGGAGCTGCGGGTGGTGGCAGAGGAGTCGCAGGAGTACATTAAATAAAAACCTTAGTACTAAAAGTACTGGAGAACCTTACTGTAGTAGCTGTCTGTCTGTTATGGGGTAGACTCTGCTGTCAGAGCAGAACTTCCGTGAAGAGCCTCCTAAAATCCAGTGTCTCATTCAGAATTAGTATCCTTGTCAAGTTTTCCTATGCCTTTCCTGTTCCCCAATTAGTAAGACATGTGATTCATTTACAACACAATATTTTGCATTTCTAAAACTGTGTGTGTTAACCAATATTCCACACTTGTTTCTGAGGGCACCAGCAACAGCTACAGAGTGATACCATTGTGGGACCATGCAATCTGGATGGCACATAGGGCACAGGTTTATTGTACCCCATTCTAGTACAGACTGCTTGTACAAGCTGTTAATACCTGCAGCCAGAGAGACAGGACCTGCAGCTGAGGATAACACCACCAATTTGGTTCTGTACAGTAATTTGAGGTCTACAGTTAAGGACTTGCGAATAAAGGCTAATTATTAGTACAAGAAGTCATTCAAAAGGGTTAGAGAGGTACCATCAATTCCCTTGCAAAAGTTCCCTTTTTGTGCAAGCCTTCAGCCAGGCAACATATTTCTCCATCATGTTTCATAAGCAGGAATAAAGGATGGTGGGAATGGTTTAGCAGTGACCAAAAAAGAGCAGGGACACCCTATTCTGACCATATGATGGTTTTAGGGGACTGCAAGGCTGTTACAGGTTCCCTGCAGTTCTTTCAGACCTACACACACAGTTTATTACTATAGCAGTTAACCCCCCTGGTTGCCATCTAGACTTAGCCCACAGTGCTGAGCAGATCACTTACCTGCCGTTCTTGGTCACGATCATCTCATTAGTGACTTCTCTGAACCTCTGCCAGAGCGTCGCATCCTCTAAGACAACCTGGAGCTGTTTCTCAGTGGGGTCACCTTTGTCTCTCCCAGCCCGGAGTTCGCTCTCCACTACGCTGAGCAGTCTGGAGACGGTGCAGTCACTGGGTTTTTTGCAGCCCAGGTCTGCCATGACGACTCTACTGCCAGAAACTTCAGGTAGCTGTGAAAAGACAAAAATAACGAGCTGAATCAAAAAACATGCCAGTTTGTTGGGCACCGTCTGACAAACGTGCTCTCCTCACTCTTTTGCCACTGACTAGCTCTTTCCTCTGGAAGTTCCAATGGGCAGTGACACCAGAGTGTGGAGGTTTACGCACACACTCCACACAAAAAGAGGACTATCTCCTAATTACCTGTCAGACAGTCAGGTGGGTGGCAAGCTGATGACTCAATTGGCTGCCTTGAAAGAAGAGTCCTCCATCCAAATTAGCATGCTTTTATCTTTTTTCAACCTGAAGTGGGTCTAATTGTTCTGCTTGAGAACCAGGTTCCCATTAATGAAAATTGCTTCATTTCCAGACTGAAACAATGCATGGAAATTGCATTCATGCTGATGGGGACCCTGACCAAAGGAGCTGATAACAGTCAAGATAGTTACACAGAGAAGGTAGTCTTAAAATAGTTTCACCAAGCAAGTTGAATAAACATATTAACCTCATTCCTTTATGTTCCTAAATCAAATCATAATAGCGAGAGAACCTTTTGCACTGAGGTTTCAATGCATAAGGAGAAGGTAGCATCCCTACGCTCCACTGTTGATGCCTACTGAGTCCATCCATTGGTCCCACTGTCATTTACAAAACCCCTGCTGCACCTTACAAGCAGCTGAACTCCCCTCTGGCTGCATTTCAAGGGACAAACCCCATGGTCCTGGGGCTGGATGTGAGCCTAACTCCCTGAGGCCTGGCATTGCTGACCTGCTCCATGCCCATCTTGTACAAAAACTCTTTCATTATCCCTAAAACAGACACTCCTTCCAGTCCTCAGGCTGAGACCTTCTCTGACAAGCCTAATCCAGCTGCACATACCCTGCACAAAGAAGCCATCATTTTGCTGAGAAGCACAACAATTTCAGCACTCAGCCAAGGATACGAGGAACTTGGGTCAGTCCCATGCTAAAGGGTTAAGTGGAGGCCACGTGGATACCAGTGACCCATAAATACTGAACTTTGACACATAACAAGGCATTTGGGTGCCTGATTTCTCCTGATGCATCTAGTTCCGATTGTGTCTCTGAAATTTCTGTCTGACATGACATAGTCAGGGACTTGATTATGAAAACATAGTGTTGAAAGTTGTTTTTAGAGAAATACATGTTCTGGCTACTCATTGAGGACTTTGCATTTGTTTAATTCAATAGCCACTGCTGAATTCCTGTGCTTCTGGTTCTTTCTAAAAGATGAAATAACTTGATGGGTCATTGATGGGATTTATACAGACAAGAAAGGGTCTGGCAAACTTCATAAAAAGGGATTTAAGTTAAATCAGGCTCAACAGATCTTGCCATTAAAAACCTGAGAGGTACCATCTACCTGAGCAGCAAGAACCAGAGCTTGTTGATCTTATTTGTGTTGTATGGCACCTTATTTGGCAACTAGTCCTACACAGAGTAGGAATACTGCCTGAAAGTCCTCAGAACTGCCCAGCTGCAGGTGTGCAGCAGTGTGGTGCTCTGCAGAACAGGACTTTAGGAGAAAGCCCTCAATTCCCAGCAACCTCAGCACCATTGGAAGGTGCAAGCCAGACAGGTCTGAAGTATTTTTACATATAGGTAATCCCAATCATGCTACTTTCAAACTTCACACTCCAACACATCTTCCTCTCTTCTTTCCAGGCTTTATATACCTCTTAAAATTGCCAACTCATAACAAAATTAACCTACATTACTCTTTCAGTTAACTCAGTTACACTAAAAGGTGTCAGCAACTTCTAGTTAATATCCAGCCACTTTCACTGCTGAACAACTGAAGAATGTACTTTAAAATCTATAGGATATTTAGAAAGCATACTTGGAAGTGTGCCATGTTGCATTTGGAAAAATAACTGCATCTCAGGTAGTATTTGTGTGTAACATGCAATATGTTTATGTTTGGGTTCTCCTTTCCAAATGCTCAGAGGAGAAAGAAGCTACTACTGTAATCTTTCCCTGCATGTGATCAAATGGCACAGCAAATGCATAGGAGATGATGTAAGACAGGTTTTAGTTTCATTATATTATAAATGTAAATAAACACAGAAATCAGAGCTGGTTGAGGTACGGGGTATTTCAGTTCAACTTCAGGTTTTCAGACAGCTCTAAAATACATCTGTGTTATTTTGGGATTATTATTTTTAAGTTGAAGCCCTATTTCCACACAGCTTTTTTTAGAATTAGTTGCTCAGAAATCAGGTGATTTAAAGCCAAGGTAAGTAAAGAGACAGTAGTTCATAAAAGAAGCAATATGTCAGTAGTTATACACAGCTCTTTCTAAAGACAAATAAAAAGGGAAGCAGCTTGGTTTTCAGAACTACTGACTGCTCATCTCTCCCACAAAGCTTCAAGTGCAGTGATAACAGATTAGAGCCTGTGAAAACCAAATCCAATCTGCTTTCCTCAAGATGCTTAAAGGAAATCAAAAGTGTGCACAAAAGCAACAAGAGTTCACGATGCTGGAAGGGTTTCAAAATGAGGCAGTGAAATGCTGTCTCACCAGCAGCCACTGGTGAATTGAGGCAAAGAATATGCTCAGCAAAGATGGACTGGAAATGGAGACAGCCACAAAGCAAAAGAAAGGGAGGTCCTGCCCTGAGTGCATTGCTTGCCCAAGCACTCTTGGGACAAAGCTGTGGAGCAGGAAGTACATGTGGAAGGAATGGACAATAGACCCGTTCCAGTAATGGGCTGGGAAACAAGTGTTTCATCAATAAGACTGAATTTTTTACAGCTAGTGTCCCTAAGGGAGAAGCATGAAGGCATTGGCTTTGGAGTGTCATACCAAAATTTGCATCCTGCACAATAATAAAATGCACTTTCAGATACTAAAAGTCAGTTACACTTGGGTGCTTATGGTTATCACTCACACAAGGTGCATGATGCTTCAAAGTCTTGTGTACCAGAGGAAAACAAACAAAAAAACACCCCAAAACACAAATCTCTGAAAATAGCTGGCATTCATACAGTTTGAATTTTAGTTTTATAACTGTGTTACCATAGCTCAGGATGCCTCCAACCACAAAATTTTCCAAGATCAGAGTAGTTACCTGTGGTTGGCTTGTGGGAATAGCCCAATTGCTATTTTCAGTGTGGGGAAGGGTGTTTCAGCTGTAAGAGTTCAGATTAGGAGCAATCTGTGATGTACGTAGGTGGGTTATTTCTTGGGGTGGAAGTTAAAGCTCCCTGAACCTGACATTGGAAGAAAAGGTAGCTGTACTTACAGAGTAATACAGTAATGAGATGACTAACAATCATTACCACCACACATGGGACAGAGCATGGTCAAAGGACAGAAGACTATTTATTACCCATCTTGCACTTGTCTCCTGTTTAATTAAATGAGCAAATCAGTAGGGGCATCAGAGGGAGCAAAGATGCTTGTACAAAACCTGCAGTGTTGTAAACTTTCCCTGAAGCCCAGTGGGGAGAGCTGGGCTCTTCTGAGCAGGGATCAGACTCCTTGTGGCTCATGGCCAGTCAGAACTAACCCTTACTAGTTAAAAAGGAAAGTACAGCACTCAGAATCACCTCCAGCCATGACCAGCATTTACTAATAACAGTTAGTGACTCATATTTTTAAATGAAGCAATGGGGGCTGGGGAGAGCGGTGAAAGAACAATCCTGCAACACTTACTGGAGTTTATTCCCCAAGTTACAGCAGGAAAAAGCAGGGTGTTATTTTCAACTTTCTAATTAAGCTCATTCTAAAAGCCTTCTGGCCACCAGCTGGTGAGATACAGCAGAAAGAAAAAAAAACAAAGCCAAGAAAAAAAAGTAATTAAAGAGGCCTTCCTTGCCTTGACATTGGATAGCTGTTGTTTTGGCCTTTAGGTGCATGTTTCCAAATAAAAGGCAGCCCTTCATGATCAGATGAAATTGCAGAGAACAACACTCATTTTTTCCATCTCTAAAGCTCCAACTAAAGCACTCAAACAACTAACCCCCCTCTGAACATTTAGTCCCAACAACACAGGGAAATGTAACCTCCATCACCATGACACTCCCAGGAAATCAACACCTATCAACTACCACGGAATAATTAAGAGAGGATAAAAAGCCAGCTGCTTTCCTTATGGTTTTTAATCATGGATCCAGCCCCTTAAGAGATTGCTAGGCTAGAAGAGACTTAGAGAAGATTAGCCTTTTCATTAATGTCAGGGGTGAGGGGACACTTTCAATAACTTCCACCAGGTAGGTTTCTAGAAGTGAGGCAAGCAGCTTGTTCGAATAGTACCTCCCCGCCTGGTGCTATAATTGAGACTATAACTGAGATTAATTCTGAGCCCAGAAAGCATGGGAGGCTTTCCAGAACGACCAGTTAAAAAAAAAAAAAAAAAAAAGGTGTGGGGGGGGATGGGACGGTGGAGATGACCATAGAATGGTTCAGGTTGGAAGAGCCCTTAAAGATCACCTAGTTACAGCTCCCCTGCCATGGGCAGGGACGCCTTCCACCCAAAGCCCAATCCAACCTGGCCTTGGACACTGCCAGGGATGGGGCAGTCTCAGCTTCTGTGGACAACCTGTGCCAGTGCCTCACCACCCTCACGGGGAAGAATTTCAAATAATGATTGTAAATAAATATTAAAACCCCATGATGCAGCATGGTGAGTTGACCCTGGCTGGCCCCAGGTGCCCATCAAAGCTGCTGTATCTCTCCCCGTCTCACCTGGGCAGGGGACAGAAAACAGAAGGCTCATGGGCTGAGATAAGGACAGGGAAAGGTCACTCAGCAATTATGCTCACAGGTAAAACAGACCTGACTTAGGGAAATGAGTTTAATTTATTAACCAGTCGAGTCAGAGCAGGGTAATGAGAAATAAAACTAAATCTTAAAAATACCTTTCCCCAACCCTCCCTTCTTCTCATGCTCAACTTCACTCCAAAGTTCTCTGCCTCCTCCCCTGCAATGGTGCAGGAGGTCAGGGAATGTGGATTGTGGCTGGTCCATTATGCAGTATCTGTTCCCCCTTCCATCTCAGGAGAGGACTCCTCACACTCTTCCCGTGCTCATTGTGGGGTCCCTCCCACAGGAGACAGTTCTCCATGAACTTCTCCAACATTCTTCACAAACTGCTCCAGTGTGGACTCCTTCCATGGGGTGCATCCTTCAGGAACAGACTGCTCCAGCGTGGGTTCCCAGTCCTGCAGCAAACCTGCTCCAGTGCAGGCTCTTCTCTCCACAGGGCCACAGGTCCTGACAGGACCTGCTCCAGAGCAGGCTGCCCACAGGGTCACAGCCTCCTTCGGGCATCCCCCAGCTCCGGTGTGGGGTCCTCCATGGGCTGCAGGTGGAGATCTGATCCTCCATGAGCTGCAGAGGCACAGCCTGCCTAATCATGGTCTGCATCACTGGCTGCTCTGGCACTTGGAGCACCTCCTCCCCTCCTTCTGCACTGATCTCAGTGTCTGCAGAGGTGTTTCTCTCACATATTCTCACTGCTTTTTTCCCCAGCTGCAATTGCACAGGTTTCCCCCGGCTTCCTAAATACATTATCCCACAGGTGCTGCCACCATTGCTGATGGGTTCAGCCTTGGCCAGCACTGGGTCCGTCTTGTAGCCAGCTGGCATTGGCTCTATCAGACACAGGGAAAGCTGCCAGCAGCTCCTCACAGAAGCCACTGCTGTAGCTGCTCCACTACCAAATCCTTGCCATGCCAACCCAGTACACTGTCACGGTGGTGATGTTTCTTAGTTTTAAACAATAATTATACCTTTCCCTAATTAGTTTTTCCTGCTTGAAGATCTTCAGTGTCATCTCCAGACATGGATTAACACTTAGAGCAATAAACTCTTCCTGTCCCATTTTGAAGATGAGAAAGTAATAAAAAAATAAGGAATTTAAGAAAATCTAAACAAACTTTTAAATTTGATTTACAACATCTCAGAACAAAATTAATAGGTCCAGTGTTCATATTCAGGAAATCAAAGATGCACATTTGACTTGGATGTGTAAATTAAAGCTTTTTGTTAACTATGAGAGTTAACACATTGCAGGTGTAACTGGGCTGAGGCATTTGATTGTCTCAGAAGTGGTGAGCCTGTCATATCCTGTTACAACTAGAAAACACTGAAGTACCTGCCCATGATAAACTAACTCCACATATTTGGAAGTAACAGCACTTCAAGAGCTGCTATGAGATCACACTGGCCAGCCAATACTTTGGATGTACCATTTTTACACCATGCAAGTGTTACTCCACGCTTGCTTCTGCAGGCATTTTAAAAGCATAAACTCTCAGGAATAACCTCCCTTATAGGTGCCACAAGGGATCCCAAGAAAAACTTAAAAAGGTTTCAAATAGGCTAGCTTAAAATATCAATCCCCAAAATTGGCATCTTAGATATACTATTCCATGTCTAACTCATCAGAAGCTTTCTAAAGAAAAGTGAGAAAACAGGATTTTGTTCCCTTTAGGTGCCTCCAGCTCTTCATGGCTGGGCACTTACAAGCCTGTACCCCCACTGATACAGCAACCAAGACTGAGCTCAACAGGAAAGGTACAAGTGAGGAGAGGAAATAAACATCAACCCTGAACTTTGAGCTCCTTGCACCCATGAAATATCCTCTCCTGCAAATCAGATCTTGTGGAAAAAGAACGGAGAGGAGCAGATAAGTACAGCAGCCTTTTGGAAGTCTTGCCACTGAATTTGAATGTGGTTTTGACAACTCTGCTGCAACATTTATCAATGGATTCAGGGACCAGATGCTGTAGCACAACCAATAAACAAACCCTTTCAGATTACTTCCAAGGAGCAAAGTCATATACAGAATACACTTTCTTTAGAGGGCAGCTGATAATTTGTTGCTTAGATATTTTTTTTAATCATTCAGGTATTAAGTTCAACAGATTTGTTATGCAGAAGGCTGAACTAGGCAAGCAAAATAGCTTTAAGCTATTATATACAGAAAGGATTTATTGCCCTTTTAGGACTTAGTTTCATAGCTCTCTTTATACGAAATAGATAGATCAGCCTCTCCTGACAGTCTTTGGAAGCTCTAACCTTTTCAAGAAGATAAAATAACAAGGTTTCTGCATTACAGGAAGACCAGTAGCTGCCTCTATTTCAAATACAACTTTGGGGTTTCCTGTAGGACAGAAACTTCCATTTTGTCAGCTCTGAGTCAGAGCTTGCTTAGAAGAACAACAAAAAAAGTAACTGAAAACTTCAGTTTCCCCCAGCACACAAGACTCACCACTGCCCTTGCAAAAAAACCGCAACTGCCCAGGTTTGCCCTGTCAATCAGATCAAAGTCTAATGTACACTGAACAGCCCAATGCACAGCCCTGTTAACACTGCCAAGGAATACTACAAGCACAGCAGATGTTTGGATACGTAATAGGTACAAACTCAAACAGGAATGCTTTTTGAAAGTTTTTTTTAAAAATCATTGTATCTAACTCTACTTTTAACACACATTCATAACTCACTGGCTTTTTACTTCCATTGTACATCCGTGTTCAGTGTATTTATTCCACAAAGAGGCACACTGCTTTATAACTCTCACCTCTGATGACTGAATAACATCAAGAATTATTTGCTCTGTAGCATGGGCTAAGCCAATAGTTTGTTGGTACATGTAGGTTGACTCTTGAGGTAAATAAGAAAGAAATAATAAAAATATCATCCTCACCTTAACAACTCTAGTTGTGTCAACCAGTTGTCTACGTGCATGCAGATACTCCAGTAAGCATTTTGTTGAGCTAGATACATGCTGGGTGAAGCAGCCACACTGCAGTGGTACATCTGCAGAGATCCCCTTACTTCCTTTGCTGTTTACACAAGACAATCACTTTAAAAAACAAAACTAAAAACCAAGAAAGCAACAAGGAATCCAACCAACAAACCAACCCACAGCAATTCTAGTATCATCTGCAGAATCAGCATCATTAAACACTTCACATTAACCATAACAGCAATTCATTTAATGCAATGACAACTTTATTGAAGGGGAAAAAACCCAGCACTTGTAAGTAAAGCTCTCACTTCATTACAGAGAAAGTTTTAAATTAGGAAAAAGATTTTTTTATCAATGTAGAAATCAAACAGTGTAAATACCTAGAAAAGGCACAACAGCAAACAGGATCAGTACAAACAGTACAAAACTTTATGTAGAGAATTTCAGAGTTTGGTTTTTATTTTACAAAACAATTCCACAGCTGTTAAAAACATTTAGTGTTGTCACATTACAGTGAGGCATCTGGTTTTAAGAAAATATACCATTTCTGTGCTTTCTGCTCTACATGGTCAGTATTTGATATGGTTGTAAACATCAGTATTTAAGATAAAGGTGTTTAAGTGTCATCCTCCTCCTCAGATTTGAGAATCTACAATAACAGTGATCTTACTTTAATTAATGTGATTAAGTACCAAAACTAAGCAAGAACCATTCTCAGAAACTCAGAGGCTCTTTCAATCTCTAGTACACAGCACAAGGGGATGGGCTTCAAGTGCTCACACTGCTCCATGACGCAGTCCCCCAGAATATGAGTTTATAACTGCATGTAAGCAACAGTGCCATAAGCCTCCAAATATACAGCATGCCACCTGCAGTCTACCCACAAGTAGACTGTCATCCTGCACTGAGCTGGAAGCCACCCCACGGCAGAGCCTCTGTCCTCCTCCAAACTTGCCTTGTAAGTATCCATACACAAAGCCTAATACACTGTTTTGAAACATGATTTCTTAAAACAATTTCAACTCTGTGCAGAAATTCCTTTGCTCCTCATGAGCAATCTTATTACTGTAAATACTAAGATGAAATTGCTGCCATCACTGTCACACCATCTCACAGAGTACCAGCATTCACAATGGACTCCATCACAAAAACCAGCAAAACCTGGAAGTAATGAAAAATCCCTACATTTCAGTGTATAGAATCCCAGTACTTTGGGAACAGATGACTACCACCCTCCCCATTTCCATTTCTACTACATCTGGAAAGTCAGCTGGTCCTCAATATGCACATTTCACGCTAGAATGGTGTGCTAAGGCTGCTTGGTTAAGGTTGCATTATCTGTACTGCAAAAAGCAAAAAAAGAAGTAGATAGACAAGTTAGCTAACAGTGAGGCTGGGCAAAATGTGCTTCCTGGTAGAACACCAAATCCCGCAGAGATGGGCATCCAACATCATAAAAGTTTCTTTAGGAAAGTCAGCCTTGAGTTAAGGCAGCTGAGCAATGACTTTGGGAAGGAAAGAGCTTTGCGATTTAAACCACAAACATCTCTATTTGGAGTAGAGTGCACACAACAACATTCCTGCCTTGAAGGACATTTAGATAGAAAGCTAGAGATCTTCAGAAATGCCCACCATGCACTCTGTCAAGCAGATAACCAAAGCTGATGATAGCAAAAACTAACACAAAGTAGTTTTAATGAGACAAAAAAAAAAAAAAAGTGATATAATGGTATAACCTGAGTCAGATTGAAACTGATCAAGAGGGAGCATTCATATTCTAGTTTACTCCCTGACTGTGCAATAATCATATAAAGTATTTTAACAAAGTGGAGAAATTTTTTGCTAAACTTGGCAATAGTCTGAACACAACTATTTATAAGTGAGTAAGAACGTGAAGAGTTTTGTTCTGATAGAAGAGTTATTTTAAATTAAAACTGCTTGTTGATGAAGCGACAAACCCTGAGTATGCTTCACATATTGGCAAGAACATGGTGACTCTCTCCTACCATCTGACCTTCACAAGAACAGAATACAACAAAGGGCAACAAAAGCTCTAGTGGCACTCTAGTGATCCTTATGTCTTTGCCATCTCTCCTTGGGTTCCCTTCTTTTAAGGGTACAATTGCTTAGCCTTATGTGGAGGCTAAAATCAAGAAGATTTGTTCTTCTCTCTTATTGAAAAAAAGGCTGCAGAGCTGGAATTACAGCTTTAAAAAGGATACAGATGGGGGGAATAATACATTTAAGTTTACCCACTGCTTACTAGTAGTTTCCTAAATTTCCTTCCTGTAAGTGATTGTGCTCACAACAGTCAGCTAAAAGGTTCCAGGTAGCGAGTATGCAAGTTGAAAAGCTAATCTTCAGCACACCCAATTCTAGCAATCTTCTAGAGAACTGACAGGGAGTCAGGGTGCCACAATCCTGCACAATTTGAAGCATTCAAAAAAAGGAACCCCAGAAGACAAAATCCATTATATTGACTGCTGATGAGCCTGGAATGATGATGTGAGTGTAATTTCCCTGGAGACGGGAAGGAGAAATAATGTATGCTCTACTCATAGCATTTTCCAGGAACACCCAGAGATGTTAAAACTTAAGAAAGATTGTAATGTAAAAGGCATCAGAGTTGCATTCAGTTGCCCTTATACAAAGGAATTATGTAAACATTATCAAAGCCCTAATAAAAGACTAACATGAGTCTTCTGACAGATGTAAATTAGGTTTTGAATCTACTACCTGATAAAACAAGATACACATCAGTTTAGACATTTGTTGTAGACCAGTCAGGGAAAATTCGTATCAGTATTCTTTAATTCCCCAGCCTCTCTAGGCCATTTAACTAAATCTTCCCACAAATTCTCTCTCAGTTTACCTATCATGCCCTCAGCTTTGCACTGCTTCTGTGTTATAGCTGAGGGAGAAGAAAAGCAAGCACTTTGCTCCATGTGAAAAAAAATTCTGTTTCCTACAATGTCCGTATTGCCATTAGCTCTAGGGAAGTCAAAGAACTGGGTTTCCAGGCAGATGAAAAATTCTATTAACCATATTTTGCATGTGCTTATTCTAAGGAAAAAGTTTTTACAGATTAAAGTGTCCCTTTCATGTATTTTAAGGAAGCATTATCAGTCTAAACTGAAAATTAAATACTTATTTAAAGATGCAAATATTTCACACTAACTCCAAAACAGTCTTGTCATTCACAATTAAGTATTTTAGAAGTCTCATAAACCTAAAATTTTGCAGGAGAGGAAGGAAAGAATACCAACATTCCATTATCCAAGGCAAACAGTGCAAAGAGTGACATAAGGCTATTCAAAAAAAACAAAAACAAAACAGAACAACCCAACAAATTGTCATAAGAAATCAGTTGGCAACTGGTTTTCTTGAAAAAGAGATCCTCTCGACTAGCACAGTCCCATCAGAGTCCAGGTCTCCATTTTACAGACTTCACTTACTACTTTTGCAAAACCAAACAAATACATAATTTTACATAAGAATTATCATAAACTCTGGATCTCTGCCCAGTTCTTCTGCCAGACTGAACTTCATTTGATCACTAGCACCCTGTCCTACAGACATCATTGCTCAGAAAATCAAGCAATTGCATAAGCTGGATTTAACACAAGGAGCTTCTAACAACAAGGTAAAAGGCACATGTTTAAGACAGAAGTAGGAAAATACATACACAGTGATCTTTACATAGTTCTACTATGCTTCCTAGAACTTTGTGAAGCATCCAGTATTCCTGTTAGGACAGACAGACTGAAACACATTTCTTCACAGCATCCCTACAGGCAGAAGACAGAAACAAAACAAAACAGAGTCACCTCAGTTTTGCCGCTTGATGAGACTCATTCCATGTTGCTACCACACAGACACTAAGGACTTTAAAGACCAGCTGACCATGTATTAACTGCACTTACATGATTTGCATGACTACATGAATGCATCAGAGACAAGTGGTCTGCTCACTGTCCATCCACCCAACTGCAATGTGGGTGACACCTCTATTGAGGCAGTGCTGATGGCACAGGATAGAGAACTGTGTGCTCAAACATAGAATAGTGCTCATGGGGGAGAACAGTTAAAAAAAATGTACACAGAAGAATACGATTATCTGATAGTATTTTGGACAACATTTATGCATTCCAAAGGCAAAGCTTAAGTTCAGTGTGGGGTCACACACTTACATGTTTTTTAAATGGGAAGCCCTCTAATTTTGTTATATTCGTGTTCTCCCACTAGAGAAAATGCTGAGTTTCATTTCCAGGTTCAATTACATGCATTTCCTCCCCCTAAAACACCACCATAGAAAAACTTCTAAACCCATACATTACAACAGTTCTATAAACAAATCTTCTGCATTTTTATATCAGCATTCAAGGCTGGGTTGGATGGGGCTTTGAGCAATCTGGTCTAGTGGAAGGTGTTCCTGCCCATGGCAGGGGGGTTGGAAGCAGGTGATCTTAAGGTCCTTTACAACCCAAACCATTCTGCGCTTCCATGATTAAACCTCAAAATAACAAAAAGTAATGGAGTAGGAAAGATTACCTTGCATACGGTATGAAGGAAATGCTGTACCTAAGAAGAAAGATTTTTAAAGTTACTCTTTATGTCAGATTTTAGTAAAAGTCACAAACAAGAACAACTCTTCCAATGCTCTAAACAGGTAACTGGAAGATAAAGCATCATTTGGGTTCTACAAGTTTGTGAGCACCAGAAACTCATACCCTTGCAAGTCATCTTAGTCCAGCCAGATTGCGACACACTATGGCAAAAGCCAGGGACATACTGTAGAAGCATTTTAAACATAGCTCTCCTGCACCTAATACTCTTCATGCTCCATTGTCTACAGGCAGGTAAGGGCTGACTAGATCATATCAGCTTCTGTATTACTTCTGTGACATCACACAGAGCATATGTTAACTTAAAGAACATCAACACTTAATTTTATTGGCATATCTAAGTCTTTTAACAAGACAAATTTAGGAGAGTGTAAAGTACCAGGAATCCCAGACAGTAGGCAACAAATTGATTGAAAACTGAAAGAAAAAAAGCAGGTGTACTTCAAGCTGACAGAAATTAAACACTTTCTAAGGAACCTTCCCAGAAATGGAGCCCTGAGCTCCATCTCCTAAGCCTCTGAAGTGGCACGACAGACCAAAAAGCAGGAACAAGTCAGCTTCTCATTCATGCATTGTTTTGCACGTAGCAGGATGGCAACATAAAAATTCTCCTTCCCCCAACTCGCATAAGGTCAAAATCCAGTCAATTCAGCTACTGATGTCAGGCGCAATAGAAAATGAAGTGTGTGGGGAAGAAATCACTTACCATGCCAAAGCAAAAAACTGTAAGATGCAGAAAAGCAGAGCAAGTCCTTCCTTCCGCCACTGGAGGAGGAGAAAAGGGGGGAGGGAGGAAGAAACATGGCAGAGACAACAGTGTAAGAACCTTGTTTTTTAAATATACTCCAGCTATACATACATACAGGACTCAAGTACTCACCCAGAAGGCAGAGCACAGTGTTAGTATGAGACACAACTAGAAGAAAATAAAAAAATTTTATTAAACATAGAAACAACTCCAGTTTTTAATCGATATTGTAACACGGTAACAGGTTTCTCCACAGAGATGGAAACAGATTACATAATTTCATAGTTTTATCCAATACTGCATAAAAGTTCCCCTCATTTAAAATGCTCTTGCTGTTACATTTCTGAAATGAATTAAAGCAATGAGTAAATATCAGCCCGATACCTCCAGAAAGTAATTTTATGGCTGCAAAGAAACAAGAGAAAGAGGTTCCTACAGTTCTTTTGCAATATCAGCAGGTCCCTGCTTCATCCCACACACTTGTTGGTGTCACAGTTGCAAACCACGCTGCATTGTTTTGCCTAAGTAAGACTTTCCAGTTATAACTAGGCTTTCTGTTTCTGTACATGCCACATTTCCTGTTGATTCTCAAGGTTACCAAGGGGTTGAAGTTATGTCATTAGTTAAGTCTTACCAATTAAAAATACACTACACTTTCAAGAACTTTTAGCTACTGCTTCGTAGCTCTCCTGCTTAACATGAAGTCCAGCACAGCCATTTAAACAAGCACTTTTTTTTTGGGGGGAGGCTGCACTGTGGTTTTTATTAAGTTAAAACCTTAGGGGGGAGAAGGCCACTCTGGATTATTTTCTGTTTTAACAGGAGCATCCTTTCAGTTCAAGTTTTAATTTTCAATTTAAGACATGACAGCTCATTTAGCTGTGACAGATGGTCATACTTGATCTTCCTTCATCAACATCTAACAGCCTTTCAATACACATGTACCATTGTGCTACTAAAGATAACATGCATTTTTCTGCTTCAGTAAAAAATGATTTAGTACTGCATATTCAAAGCAGTAACACACACACTGCCAAAAAATCATACACTTCACCTCAACCACAACTATTGACATTAAACATAGTTTTTCCATTAGTTTTAAGGTGGTGATTTGGATATTGGTCTAAATACTACATCATACATCTAACAACTGGCTTTATTCCAGTGAACAACATTCAAGGCATCCTCCTCGCTCCAGGCATCCTAAATGCATACAAAACAAACACTCCCTACAGTAGGCTTCTTACTTGCTGCTGATCTGAGAGCAAACAGTCAATTTCTCAAGCTCTATCAGTTGCCTGCAGTCTTCTCTGGATGTTTGGAGAGAAAATATGATGCCTAGCAAACATTCCAAAGACATTCACACTGAAAATGTGAGGACAGTTTTATGCAAGTTTAAACCACCTTCCAGTTTTTTAGACTCTCCAAGAGAAAATGAGAAAGCTGAAAAGACCAAGAAGCACATGCACTTTGAACAAGAGTCTGAAACTTAGGAGCAATTTTCACACACATAGCAGAAGGTTGGTTACAATTCCCACCATCCAAAGATAAAAAAATAATTCCAAGGGCTGACTTGAGCTGAAGCCACCAGCCAACTGGGACGATTTCTGTATTTTTAATGCAAGGTAACCCCCCTTTGCTTTGTCAGGAAATGACAATTATCAAGGTAGAAATATCTACACAACTCTTTAAAGCACATCAGGTAGAATATAAAAAGGCAAAATTATACAAAACAGAATATCCAACAACTTCCATAGTACAACATTTAAAAAAGTAGTTTCCCCATCTTTCATCTTTTAAATAACATAAAAATATGATGTTGTGACCTCAAGCACCCTCAAAAAGCATATGCATGGTTCACAAATGTCAACCACAAACAATTCTCATCAAGCAGCATAACAACCTGGCTTCAGCTCAGTCTTTCATAATAGGAAGGTAGTTTTCTGGTGCTACACATACCTTTCTACTACAGCAGATGTGCAGGATGTTTAATGTTTTAAGGGAAAAACCAACAACAAAACCCCCCTACCAACTAAAACGCTCATAAACACATCTTGAGATGTCAGACCAATGCATGTGAAAGGACTTTACAATGGAAATTGTTTAGAGCTTAGCATGAGTTAAAACAGATTCCTTTGACACTTACTAGCATAACAACAGTAGCAATCAAACGTGTAGGGTCAAACATCCTTTTCAATTGTTTCATTGGTCCCATAAGAAAAAGAGTGCTGTGGAAAAGAAAACAAAGATGAACACAGAGGTAGAAAGGCAAGAGCGGAATAAGGTAAGATTCCTTATTAAGAAGGGTTATTTTGTTATTTTGTATGCTGTCACATGGAGCAAGGAAACAGAATACACAATGAGAAAATCTATTTCTGCTTTTCTCTGTGCAAGGTATTTATCCTATAATTTTGTTCACACTTGTTCAGTTACAATTAACTAAGCAGAGCAAAACTACCAAGCCAGAAGCATAGATTAAGGTCAACTTCAATTAGATCATTCTTAACATCTTAACAGATGCTTTTTTAACCTGCTCTTCAAAACCACCAGCCACAGAGGCTCTGCACGGATTGCCAGTAATCCAGCTCAATTCCTCTATATAAAGGGCTGTTTTCAGGCCTGGATCCATTCTCTGATGCCTTACCAGATCTGCAGCCCTCATTTAAGAGCTCTGGTGATTGATACTGCATGAATTATAGAAGGTGAAAGTTTTATCTAAGGTGCTATTTCTGCCTCATATATCATGTTATTCTGCCTCATCACTATACTATTTCCAGTTCCATCCCTTGCGATTTCTAACATCTTGCCAAGTTTCCTCACTCTCAGACAGTTGTGCTGTCATGAAGTCAGAGGGGCTATGCTTCAGGAACCTCAATGGCCATGAAGGCTTATCAGCCACAGCTACCCTGACAGACAGACTGTCCCAGATATATTCACCACAACACACAGAACATTACCAAATGCAAAATGACAAAGAATTATTATATCTTGGGGGGGCGGGGGATGTAACAACAAATTAAAGAAAACCCTCAATGCTCACAGTATGAGTTTAATTCTTCTTTACTGATGAGTAACTTCTGCCTTGAATGCATTGCAATAATGATAACAAAAGACATCACCATTTCAGGGCACTACTGGGGAAATACTGTTCTTTAAAATTCAGCAACAAGACAGTGATCTACATAAGCAAATATTGTCACACAAATACAACAGTTTCTAGCACTTACGCACCCTCACCTAGAATTCTGCTTTTGCTTTCTCATTTTTATTAGGGAGCAAATATTTTTTTATATTTGCAAAAAATTATTTGCAAAAATGCAAAGATTTTTACCTCCCAATAGATGCAATATTCCCCAGCGTATAAAACACTGCAAAGAGCAGCAGCCCTTTCTTTGGTACCCACAGCAGACAACTACCCTAAAAAAGGCACATAGAGAGGAGAAAAATTAATATTGTTTTTAAACTGCAAAATAAATATATCCCAGAAATGCCACAACACAAAAGAAGTCTTAGGAAAACTTAAACCCAAACTGCAGAATCATATACACACAAGAGTAAACTGCATTTATTGCCATTCTTATAAAGAGTTAGTGCATTACATCTAACTGGAGCTCAGTCAGATGTCTTCCCAGAGATGCAGAAAAATCAAGCAGCAGCATACAGCAAGGCTGCAATTATTTGGGCTCCTGAGACTCAAGTATCAGGAAAGATCATCCAAAAAGTCCTTACCAAGAGCGAGAAGAGGCATCCTAGTGCAAAACAAGCAATGAAGCCTTTCACTCTGGTGCCCCAGCCTAATGAAGTTGCATCAATAACCTAGAAATGTGGAGAAAAATAGAGTGCAAGTTATCATTTATGGAGCTGTGAGAGCAAATCCAGGATGATGATGATAAGGTGGTTGGAGCACATCCCATATGAAGACAGGCTAAAGAAATTGAGGCTGTTCAGCCTGCAGAAATGAAGGTTGCGTGGAGACCTCATAGCAGCCTTCCAGTATCTGAAGGGGGCCTACAGAGATGCTGGGGAGGGACTCTTCATTAGGGACTGTAGTGGTAGGATCATAAAACTGTGCTAAGAAAATATAATTACTAAGCATTATTTACAGAAAAACATTCATATCTTAATGGAATCTCACAAAAGTTGTGCTTTTTCATTCTAAGTGCTCTACTGCAAAGAAGTTTAACAGCAGCAATACAAATTTTAGTTTGAAAGGTATCACAGATCTGTTTCATACGGGATTCTGGGAACTGCCTTCTTAAAATCCAAATAAATACTGACTCATCACAGTGGTTATGACTTGATTTTAGTCTAAAAATTCTAGACTTAGCAATCTAACCTTCTACCCTATTCCTTTATTTTAACCAAAACGCCTTCTCATCTAGAAATACCTCCCCTAAAACTGTAACACTGACCTAATTCAGTAGTTACATCTATGCACACCCCCACACATTTATCATTTTCTTTCTTCTCTGTGCCTTATGTCTTTCAGGAAGAGAAAATTATTTATATAATTGAATAGAAAACTGGTGGCCTCAGTAATTCGCTCATTAACACTGTCATGCACTGAAACTGAAATGTATTCAATGATTAATGAAAAACTTGTCATTAAGCTACTATTCAGTAGAGCAAGAAGTGTCTAACTTT
Source organism: Coracopsis vasa (assembly GCA_026283785.1). NCBI lineage: Eukaryota > Metazoa > Chordata > Aves > Psittaciformes > Psittacidae > Coracopsis > Coracopsis vasa. The sequence continues at coordinate 10,345 of JANHGB010052008.1, read as the reverse complement.
CAATGTTTAGAAAATACCTGATAAGCAGCATTCAGAGAAAACATTAAATAGTTTATATTACAATGACAATTAATTTAGATTCCTTCTCCTAGTAAAGAAGTGAATGTACATGCGACTTAACTGCATCAGGTTCCAACACATTATTTCAAAGCAAGAAATTTCTAAATGGTAACAGTAAAAGACAGATTCTGAGTAATTGCAATTGTTGGTGTTCTGACTGAACAGAACTAAAACTGTTCTCATTGAAAAACAGGTTACTTCAAGCAACCTTTTTGGTTTATCTTTCCACATCATACATCTGAAGTTAACACACTTGGCAGGGTAAGTTTCTGGAACACTGGAAACATCCATGAAAACATACAATTTATTTGCCCCCAATATCATATAATACGAGAGGGATGTCCAGCAACATACTTCAGGTCTTTCAGGATTATTTTTTAACTTCAAAGCTTAGTGTTGAAACTTAGTTTAGCTAAGATACATCTTCCTAACAGTATGTGACTTCACTTTGTACAAGACGCTTCTACACCTACCATTCACGTGAATTTTACTGCATGTTCTGTGCAATAAAAGCACAGAAAGTGAACTTCCAAAAGAAAGCATCACCACATATTGTCAGGTCAAGGGCAAAGCAGAAAGACCACAACTATCAACCCCATAAATCTGGTCTCAAAGGAGTCATCTGCACACATTCAGTATCTTCAAGTACCAGCTACACAGCATTCTGTGCTGAAGTCTGTAGAGAAATGCTGCAGAAAATGGTAGCTTCATGCAATGATGCTTCCTCCTCCTTGAGCAACAAATTATGGATATTACCTGATTAGAGACTTACTGTCTTACTTCAAGGCAAAAATCAGTGAAGGTCAGCCCCTGAAAGGGAACTGGACAGCAGCAACAAGTGTCTTTCTCTGTAAGACATTCACTTGCCAATAACTGTGGAGGCATGTAATGGTTAGATAGTGTACCATTCGCTACTTAAGGTACGTGATGTTTTTTCACAGATGATGTAACAACAGGTCAGGTCTTCAGATCATACACTTAGTTTTGGCTACCAAATAGGAAAGTCAACTGCAGGTCCTATTTTGAAGGTGAAGTGCTTTGCTTAGGTGACAGAGAACGTCAAAGATACAGCACCAAAAAACCAAGCAGGCAATGCCTCGCATTCAAAAGCAGCAAATGTTAAGTCAATTAATGGTGTTCCCTGAAGTGAGCTGTGGCCTTGCTGCCCTGCTTTTCCCTAGGCATACATTCCAGGTCACTGTCATGGACAAAGCACTGAGCAAGACTGAGCGTCTCATCCAGTATGACCAGTCCTTCACTCCCAGGAACCTTCAGTGGGAGTTACATTGGTATGAAACTGTATCCTCAATGATATTCAATATATCTCAATGACAGGAGGAGAAGGGATGTAGAATTTACAGCCCCTGCAATTGTATTAGTTAAATTCTTGTTTCCAAGTGAGTAAGAAAATACATTCAAAGCACTGGTAAGTAGGTAGATAATGTGAAGTTTTATGCTAGGAGATCAGAATTCAGGTCACAACAGTAAAACAAACCAGGCTTTCCAAAAGTGAGAATGAAGTATCTGTATCAGAAATAGTGTGGCCAGCAGGACCAAGAAAGGGATCATCCCCACTGGTGAGGCTGCAACTCAAATACTGTGTTCAGTTCTGGGCCCCTCAATACAAGAGCAATATTGAGCTGCTGGATTGAGTCCAGAGAAGGGCAACAAAGCTGGTGAAGGGTCTAGAGAATAAGTCTTACAAGGAACAGCTGAGGGAACTGGGGTTGTTTAGCCTGGAGAAGAGAAGGTTCAGGGGAAACCTTATCAATTTTCACAACTACCTGAAAGGAGACTGCAGTGAGGTGAGGGTTGGTCTCTTCTCCCAAGTAACAAGTGATAGGACAAGAGCAAATGGCCCCAAGCTGTGCCAGGGGAGGTTTAGATTGGATATTAGGAAAATTTTCTTCACAGAGCAGGTAGTCGGGTATTGGAACAGGTTGCCCACAGAAATTGTGGAATTACCGTGCAGATGAGGCCCTCAGTGATACAGTTTAGTGGTGCTCTTAGCAGTCCTGAGGTAATGGCTGTACTTGATGATCTTAAAGGTCTTTCCCAACATACTTATTCGATGACTAAGTCAAATGAATAAAAAAACCCACCAGTAAATGCATGCACTAAACTAAGAAAAGCAAACTCAGTAAGTCATTTCTATCTGGAAAATGCTGAAATCTATTTTAAAAATTGCTTGAATGTTTTGAACTATAACTTTCACTTACTATGCAGCCTTTTTCTTGAATTCACAATGAACATGCAAAGAAGCGGGCAAGACTTTCTTTCACCTTGGATTAAAATAAAAAGCTACAACAGGAAACAATCTCAAAACTAAAATTAAAAAAAATCAGATCTAAGAACTTCAGTATGCACGTTTCAGACAGAGATTCAATCTCATGCGACTAAGCAACACAATGCTATACTTTTTTCCAATTATGCTACAGTTCATTTATGCTGGAGGCTGCCATTCTGCAACTCAAACCCCATGTTGCTGGCGATATAGCCAACTACGATTTTGATATTGCAGATCCAACTGCAACCTCAGTCCTTTACAGGTAGCCACAGAACACTAGAAGCAAGGACAAAGCACGGTTTAATGTTTAAATTTAAGTAATGTTCTAGATTAAAACTACTACACATTTTTAGTTGATCCTCTATCATCTGTGCAGTAATTATTATTATATCTTGTCTACTTTTCATTACTTCAAGAAAATAGTATGTCTAAAGTTTGTACTGAAGACTGACTAAATGCTCTAGATCTAGTTTGGTCATGGCTATATCAAACACTTCAAGCTGTTCATTCATGTCTAAAATGGATGTAATACTTACACCTCTCCAACCTGTATAGCAAAGTTTACTGCCCAGAACACTTTAAGAACCCTGTTTCTTCCTTAAAGCATTAATCCAAATGCCCAAAATTGAAAGATGTGACACTATTAAAGACTTCTTAAAAAGATTCATTCTTACTTCATTTTAAAAAGGGATAATTAACTTTTAATGTTACTTCATGTTAAACTTTTCTGCTCTGCTCTTTCTGCTAGAAAGAGCATTACTGGATGCTCAAAAGTCAATGGGGAAAATCAAAATACATTCTCAGTATTATGGGTAGAAAAAAAATACAGGCTTAATTTCATCTAAGTAATGAAGGCTTTTCTCAGCAAGACATGAATTTTTACAGCAAAGCACTAAGGAATAGAGGTAATTAAAAAAATTTTGAGCACTGAGGTATCAATGGCTTCCTACTAGCTGCCAAAGCACACTATAAAAGTGGAATGAAAAGCTTTGGGAATGTACAGAATGGGATGAATTACAAAGTCTGAAAGAGACAACAGACCAGACACCTAAGTTTACATAGTAGTACTCATTTTCCCTACATGAGGATGTGCACAACTCTTTCCAATTCACATTCCTCATATGAGCAGACACAAACTACACTGCTGTACTGACACTGAAAGTTTTGTCTTTTGTTTAATTATAATAGCAGTAGTTCAGAAAGCAACTAGGCAATAATAGCAACAGGTTCAGCTTCGTGGTGGAGTTATGTCTTTAAAACTGTTTCAGACTAATGCAGGTAGAAAGCAACACTTCATTTTTTTTTTTCCCACTTAAAATCTAGTTTTGGATAAACATGTTGCAATATACTAACAAAACAGAATGATGTATCCCAAAGGAACCTTTTTCTTCAGGCAATTAATTTAATACACAGCCTTTAAATTTATTCTAATTGATTACCCCTGTATTTTTATTTTTCAGCTAATATGGATTTCCTAATACACACATATGATTAACATTCATAATACATTAAAAATATCCAAGCAACCACCATATAAATCATTGAATAAATGTTAAACATCTTAGTCTCTTCTACCATGTTATTAAGAAATATTTCTGCTCTGATTCTAAACACAAAAGATGCATCAGTGTCATAACAAAAAACCTCAGTTCCCAATTATTTATAATGTAATACATTAAAAAAACATTAAATATTTTAAAATGAGAAGCCCAGAGAAGCTGCACTCAAGTTTTATGATATAATCAAGAATCAAGAGAAATTTACAGACATAACTTCTACTAGATCTTGAAAAACAGGATATAGTCCAAAATAGTGCAGAAAGGAAGGGGGGAGGAGTAAGAGGAATGGAGAGAAGAAATCAAACCACCATCTCTGGACAAAAACCTCTTTAGTGAAACTCATAGCCACTCGTGCAACTTCTTATAGTCACAAGTAAGATTACATGAATACTTTGTCATCAACGTGAAAGATTTTACGAGACCATCTGAATTTCTGTACTGCAATTTTTACACATTTGTCTAATTAAATGGAAGTAAATAGGTATAAAAACCAAAAACAACAACAACAAAAAAAACAAGCCTCTGCTGATCGAAACTAGAATTAATAACACAATTTCAACAAACAGGACAATATTCCTAGCCAAACCCTTCACATACCAATTCTCCATCTCATACTATTCAATTTTACCAGTTACACAGACAAACCTATGCAATTACTAACAAATTTTGCACATGACACACTAACAAGTGGGACAATAAACAATGAGAACACGTCACAGAGTAATCTGGGCCATTTTATAAGCTTGGAACAATAAAATTTGCACTTGACATAACCAATCATCAGCTTAATCCCCCCCAAAAAAAGGACACACAGAAAGCTTCGTATATATTGGGAAACAAGTCTAGAAGCATGGTTATTCTAGGAAATCAACTGCATGTGAACACCACAAGGGCATGTTTGTACGACTACATCTCAGAACTGTTGTCTTCTTAACAGAAGCGCATAATTTTGGCCACAGAACTGATAAGAAACTTGTGAATTACAGTCTTTTACATCTAGAAAAAGTAAGTAGCAACAAAGATACCCTCCACATCAATTAGGTGCCCCAGCAAGAAGAGAGTGCAACATGCTGAATCAAATACCTGAACCCATTACAAGACTGGAAAGAGGACAGAACACCAGAGGCTATCTACTTCCAAAGCAGCCTAATTCTGGCATTTCTGACTGCTATTTATCTTATTCCCATACAGTAAAGGAATAAACATGTCTTTTTAGAGCGCTATTTCTACTCTCTTCAACTTCGGGATCTATCAAAGAAGAAAAAGAACTGAGAAGTCAGTACTATACAAACTGTATTTGTAACTAACCTCTTCAAAAAGCAGCAATTGCCAATGACACACATATACAAAATCTGAAAAAGCAGTGAGGATCTGCCTTTTCCCTACAGCTTTTCAGAAGAGGTACACACATGACATCATATTTCCTTTTCAGTTCTGAAGCCTGAAGTCATAAATACAGTAAGATATTATTTCATGCTAAGAACTTTTAATTTGTAGACTTTCAAGAACAGAACCAATACATATAAAATGTGTGTTTTGCAAATCTTTGGCTAATCAAGCAAGAAAACATTTATCGGCTGTTTGAAATAGCACTCAGTGCTAAGAAAACCAGCTGATACCACTACAAACTATATATAGCTGCACTTCCAATTAAAAATAATGCCCATGCACAGGAACCATCTTTAAACATAACTTTTAAAGTGTAAACGATAAAGATTACTATATTCAGTAACACTAATCTTCATACCAAGTATTTCCATCTATTGCAATTTTCTCACTGAAAGCGGGTAGGAACTGTACCTTACAACATACTGAGGAACTAAGTACCATGACATTGTTGTGGTTTTGCAGTGGAAATTAAAGCAGACAGCAGATGAAAACTTAGACAAAATATAGAACTAAATGGGAAGGAAGGTCTAGGTTTTTAACAGGTTAGAAACAAAATCCATAACAGGAGAGTGTTAAAAAAATTATCACCAGCTACACACAAGAAAGAATACCAGTAAATCTTCAGCATTAAAAAACAAAGCCAAAAAAGCACTTCATCAGAGGGCTCTCAAAAGGAGTTCAATCATGCCAGAGAAAGAGTAATAAATACCATTTTTATCAAAGTCCATTTTTTTTTAAAAGCAGTAACTCGGCAAGAAAATCAATTCTTACGACCCAAGAAGTATAACATCACCTTGTAGAAGCCAGTAAAAAAATCACATCTGATTTTGTTAACATGTAACCTTCCATGTAACCCCACTAACCTAAGAAAATGGTCTATTACTTTTATGTCTTTCTGTTGAGCACTACTTTTTAAAGTATTAAAGCAAATTAAAACAAGGCCAAAAATTTTGTTTGTAAAAAGCTGTGTCACTTTTGTTTCATTTTTGAGAGATTAATATCATCAATATTCTGTTTCACAGTAGTTTAAGCCTACTTGATTTTGTTTGTGCTTGGGCATCACATCATTTCACAGCAAAGCATGCTTTTTCCCCCATTTTGCTTAGATTTGCCATGAGAAGTTTGCAATATTCACATTTGGATTGACAAAAATAAAATATTGATGCATCTACACAGATTTTTTTCCTGCAAACTGAAACCTCCCGTTCCTTAACCACTTCAGAAGCTTCTTCAAAATTCCATCTTCAGGAATGGATGTTCCTTCTTTCTTTCATGATCAAAGGTTTGAGTTTTGCACCTGATATTGTGAGGGTAGCTGTGAAACCTTGATAACACATCAAGAACTTTCATTCTAAGACTTACGAAGAAAGTTTTTATTGTTATTTTAGTTTGCATTGGATTCTGTAATTTCTCTCTAAATAGGATCCTAAGGTTAACAAGAGAAGAACATGAGGTTTGCAAATTCCAAAAAGTTTCCACAAAGTATATAACTTCTCTTCGGGAACTAAGCTCAAATCCTAAGTAATTATTAAGAACCTTCATCCTCCAGCTCCACTGACCTTTACAACTTCCCTGGAAGTTGTGTTCTTTAGCTGCAGGGCTCAGAAAGAAATCTCAGATTCTTTCAGAACAATTTTGTAGGCAGGACTGATGAAGCTAAAACTATGAAGTATCCGTCTCCTCCTCCAATGAATATTTAAATAGAATTATTTTTCAGCTGGAAGGAACCTACAGCGACCATCCAGTCCAACTGCCTAAGGATTACAGAGAACATTAACTGCTGACAAAAATCTAAAAACTTAATGAAAAATGTTTAAATCAAAATGCTCCCTTTGATCCACTACACTGGAGCAATTTCATATTACTCACTTCAACTCTTCCTGGGGAACAAAGGAAAAATGGAAAGATCCCACCAAACCATACACACGTCCAAATCGTAACTTCTCATGTTCAGTGGCATCCCTAGTCTAGTTTTTCCCCTGAGATACATAAATACGTTGCGGCTTCTGTTATTTCTGAGGAGGTTCATGGATGCTACCAGGCTACTGGTGGGTGCTGAATGGCTTTTGCTACCTTCATTCCTTCTCTAGTATTTAAAGGAGAACATAATGCCACCTTCCAGTTCATTTCACTTGTGGCTTTAAAACACGGAATTATTTATAGTATACTGCACTTAAGTTTGCAAAACTCAGCACTATAAATATTTGAAATACTGTCTAAATCCATTCAGCCAATGAATTATGGATAACACTAGAATGTTATTTCTACGTTTTCCTTGTGTGTTACTCTTTGTTAAATCATGCTTAGACACAGCACCTGATGTATCACTGGAGCATGCAGTACCCAATGTCATCACCACAATTATACTATAAAGCTTCTGTTAGAAAAGTTAACTTTGAAATTAGCCTGCAAAAATTAGCCTAGCCCCTTCTGATCCCCTTCATGTTTGCTATGGAGAATTTAAAGACTTCTCTAAACTATGCTAAACATTACACTAAAGAAAATTATTATTTAACTAATTAATCAATAATTATTACTATTAGTCTAAACTCCAAATTCCTTATGACATTATCAAACATTACAGAAGTTTCCCCTCAAAATATAAAATTAACACAACTTATTGCTTGGTTAGCTGCAAATAAATAAAGCATGGTATAGCATCTAATCCAGATATTAAGTTGAAGCATTTTACATTCTTGGAACATGACGAAAGTAACTTTGTGAAATTCCAAGATATTTTGAAGTGCTTTAAATTCAAATAATCTAAGCATTTCCATTACTGTACTAGCTTTAATTTAATCTTTTTTTTTTTTTTTCAACTCTGCTTTTCATGTAATCTTCAATCAGAAAGCACAGGAACTCAAACACCACCATCATAATCAAGCATAATTTAAAATGTCTCAAATACACAAGAAAGTGATGTCAGCATTAAAATTCATGTTTCATTAAGCTTCTGCTAAGTGCTTAGCAAACTTCCACAAACTTCCAACTAGTTTTCAGTGTACCAACTGCTTAACGCAGCCTGGACATTTGTGTACAGTTCCATCCTAGCTAACTGCAAGCAAACATTTTGTCATTTCCTGTTGTCTTACAACCATTTCAGTCAGAAGATACTTGCTCTGAAAAAATCAAGCTTGCACAAGCTCACCAGAAGTGTTATAAGCTGATAGCTAGGGGTTTTTAAGACCGTCTGCCTTAAACATGCTCCATTCCAACTAAGCTCATACAAGCCATTTGCCTAAGCAGAATGAATGCTCAAGAAATCACTGAAAATTATCTGTTTGCTCCAGAGAACTTGCCTGACAACTCCCCTTAAAAATCCTGGCCTCTCTGCGGTGAAAATAAGAAGTGGCAACAGGAACAGCAATTTTGTCTTCTGTCTTAATGCTCTTCTGCAAACACAGTGAAGATTGCATATAAATGCAAAAAGGTAAATAGCAGAGGAAATTGAATAGGAGTAAGTATGGAAGACCCTAGAAAGAAAGCAGAGTTAGAAACAGGATAATTACTTCTACTGCACTACTACTCCCCCACAGAACCAAAAAGTGACTCCGTTGTCCCAGAAACTCAGTACTCCTGTACCTACAAAACCTACCGAAGAGCATGTCATAACCTTCTTCATTAAGAAACACAGGAGACCATGATCAACTACTACCACATCCTAAGGACTAAGGATGGGTTTAAAAACTGTGTTGCAGCTCTGCCTGAAATTAAAAAAAAAAAATAAAAAAAATCAACCAACATAAAAATACCACAACCCACCACACAAACCTTCTTGCTAAAGAGCACCTCCTTCCAGTATACAAAATAGACTATAAGAATATCACTGAATCCACCAACAGGCCAAGAGAGACAAATGTCAGAACTGTTCCTTTTAGGGACAGTGCTTAAACTAGCACAAAGTCACAGTGACAGAACACTCAGAAGGTAGTTTTGCCATCACAGTGTGCACATGGATCTCTTCTGCTTCCATTGTTGGAATGTCAGAAATAGCAACCTTATACCCCAGTGAGAGTATTATACCCGGATAAATTTTGGGACAGAAGTTTCATTGTAGTTCTGCATGTGGACAAGCCTTAGCTGAAGATACAGCTTCATGGTCTGTTTGAAACCGGGTCTCCAGTGTCACGAGAAGAGGAGAGCAATCTTGCTCGCTTTCATCCTAACCACCTTCTTACCACTAATATTAGCCATTGCGTCACCACATAGTTAGCCAGATCAAGAAGCCAATCTGGCTGAAAGGTAACTGGGGGAAAGGAATGAAAATCATTTTAGTTTTCAGCTGTATCACATGCCATATGAACACTAACAATGGTATGAGAAACAGGAAGAATATATAACCATGGATGAAAACAACTTTTAGCACGAGTGCAAATATATAATGAAATACACCCTGAAAGAAGAAAAAGGAAGGAAACAAAATATAGCCAATTACAGTTATATAGCACATATTTAGCTATAATAGCAACCAAGGTTCACATACATTAGACTAGAGATGAGTCCTGATGACACAGAAGTGTCATAAAGACTGAAATTCTTCTCAAGCATAATGGATATCACAGGAAAATGCACATAGAGAAAGCTGTTTAAAAGTTGATAAAATTCCAGGAATGTCAGTTCATGAACATCTAAGTTCAGTCATTGAAAGAAATATTAAGCAGCCAGAGCAAATAAGACTAAGAGTGAGAAGTCTAAGAAAACAAAAAACTGTCTTTACCCTGGAAATTATGATAAAGCCACTGGCATACTTAATTGATCACAGTAAGTTGGGAAAATTAGTTTAGCAGTAACACTTGGAATAATCTGACCACAAGCACATAAATCAGTGACAAAACTAAAGCAGGCAATGCAGATGATGTAAAACACAGAAGCTGGCAAAAATTTCACTTTGGCTAACCAGAAAAGAAAAACCAAACAAACTCTAAAAAAAAAAAAAAAAAAAAAAAAAGCAACAAAAAAAAAAACCAAAAAAACCACCTCAGAAATTGTTTTCTTTTTCAAAATGACCAGGAAAAGAGTGAGATTTTCCTTCTCCTTTTAGATGAAAATT